>BGKB01000176.1:0-142945 GCA_003116975.1 Aurantiochytrium sp. KH105
CACAAGTTGCCGTCATCCCTCGTTGATGGAATTTTATCAAATTAACTACTGTAAAAGATTTTCATTCCTATATAATCAATATATTAAATGATATATATGCAAAATAAGATGCTACACTCGATTATTTATAAATTAGTCAAAAAAAGACCTTAAAATTTACATTAAATAATTTATTACGATTGAGTTTTATTTTGTTATTAATATATAAAAATACTATCTGTAAATATAATTTTGGGTAAATATCAAAAGAACCGTAGGGTGCTGAAGTGGTATTAAATGCCCATGCGGCGCGGCATGACTCTGATACAAGCCTTGGGTTTGGTAATCAGCGCTCACGAACGTGTGAAAGACTCGTTATCTCTGCAGCTTTGCTAGCCTTGTCTGCAGCAAAGATAGCAATGAGCAATCAGTGATCTTTTCTTATCGCTTTCCCAGCCACCGATGGCGGGCAGGTGCATGCGCAGGCTCGTGGGCGTCCCCACGGCTCTACCTACGCGCGCCTTCGCTTATTAGGCTGGCGAGCGAGCAGACGAACAATCAAACGAGAGACGTGAAATATGTCGTGTTTTAGGAGTTAGAGTTAGAGCTACTTTCGATTTATCGTCACATACACCTTCATCGACAATTTCAAATACTACTCACATGGAACATTTATTAATGGATTGGATGTGTCACACACACACACACACACACACACACACACACACACACACACACACACACACACACACACCAAAGGTGATTTGATTCTCCTTCCCCCTTCCTCCGCTCCTCCTACCTGACAGTCAACGCTCGTTTGAGCTGCAAAAGGGACTTCGAGCAGCAGCCGGCTGCTGCTCGACTATCGATCAAATTTTCTTTCCCGCTCGGGCTGGAGCTCTGTTTCTCTCAGAAGTCTGTCTCACCCATCCATCCATCCTCCTCCTCCCTTTTCCCATCTGCCGATGTTTGTCGCGTGAGAAGCGTCTCATTCTTTGGTTTGCTTGCACGACCCGACATCGAGGAGGACGACAATGCGCGGTCGGTCTATTTGTTTCTCGTGTATGGAAACACATCAACGCTCACTGAACCTGCCTGCCGGACGCAGTTCGTCAAAAGGAAAAATAACAAAAACAAGCAAACCGGTGACCCTAGTTCGTGCGCCGCGCGAGCCCAGCGCGTCCCGCCACATCGCTTCGTATCGTGCGGTGTTGCCTGGCCCTCGGTTGCAAGGTGAAGCTGTGCGCGCCAAGTGCAGAGAGCAGGCAAGGCTGGGAACAGAAAGGAGGGACGAACGAAAGAAAGCAGTGATGTCAAGTTCTTCAGACGCAGCGGCGAGCTCGACGACGCGGAGCTCGGCGCGGAAAACACAAGCGCGAGAAGACCTCAGGCTGCTGCAGCAAGAGCAGAGACGCGCAGGCGGGCGCGCAGAAGGCGCGTGGTCGCGCACGCGTCGCGGCCAGGGAAAGAAGAGCATAATGAGCGCAGTTCGAGCCGCGCAAGACCAGAGCCGGTGTGACACTATTGGCAACGAGGGTGACGCTGTCGCGGTCTGCGGCGTCGCAGGGCAGCAGGACCTGTCAGGACGGCGTAGGTGCGCGACATGGCAGCGCCATCGACGCCGAAGAAGCGACGGATGCATGCTTGACTGCAATTTCACCGAGGACGAGGCATCTGAAGACGATGGCGAGGATGAAGAATTATCGCAAGTCGACCACGCTCGCGACAACTCCTTTGTTGCAGACTCTTTACAGAGCCTCTTTTACGCAGCAGAGCAGTGCGCCCAAGGCAACCCACTCGACCGGAAAGCAGGGCGATCTGCATCGCGACATCCGGGCAACCTTCTTCTTGCTGCGTGCGCACGCGGCGATAAGGCTCAAGTTGAGAATCTCATCTCGAACGAAGAACGCTCAGAGTGGAGTGCGGACCTCGATGCCGCACTAGTGTGCGCAGCTGGTAAGGGCCTGGTAGCAATCGTACGCCAGCTTTTGAAAGCCGGTGCCGATCCAAACGCACGAGCGGTCTCTCGAAATGGTGCGTCCGCGCTTATGGCAGCCGTGCATGGGGACCACGTCGATTGCTGCCGTCTACTATGCGTCTATGGCGCCGACGTGCTTTTACGGCATCCAAGGAACGCGGTATCTGCTCTGAGTCTAGCACAAGACCAACTTGGTTCGCGATCTGGACTCACGGCCTATCTGAAAGACACGGCCACGAGGTCGCCCCTTCAGCGTTGCGTTGAATCGCGCGACCTTGAAATTGTGCGCGCAATTCTTCGCTCGAATGTCCACATATCCTCGCATGGTGCAGCAGCAGCTGTCCGCCTAGGGACTCTTGTAAACCCCTTATACGGCTTGCCTGTAGAGGAAACGCTTGTGCAGGACCTGCGCGCGGCTCTGCAAGAGCCTTGGACCCCATCGTCTTCACATCTATTCCCAGAGCAGTTTCAGATTCGTGCAACGCTCGTCTTGTCGAGCAGACTGTTACCGAGGGATTTATGGGAGCATGTCATTTCGTTCCTACCTCGTCGTGGACTGTAACGAATGTAGGCCTGGACCTAGATCGCGATGGCATTCTGCTCCACCAAGATTGTGTCCCTCTCGATGCTCTTGTTGAAGTCTCCTTCGCAGCAGATGGTTCAAACCAAGCTTGGGCCATAGGCCTAGCTAAGTTCGAGGGGGACGTGGGCCTCCATAGGCCTAGCTAAGTTCAAGGAAACATGGGTCTCCTAAGCTTGAGCTTGATGCTTTGAGCTTAATTCTGGCAGGCCTCGCTTCAAGTCACTCATCGCAAGTCTCTTTCCAGGGTAGTGTGATTCAAAACGGTAATCGCTCGAATCACGTCCGAATCGAGAAAGGATGAGAGCGAGCATTCTTCTTTCCCAAAAAAAGAGGCTGTATTCTTAGTACGTACAATTATTTTCTGACCTGACCTGACCTGACCTGACCGCAGCTGGCTGGCTGGCTGTTCTTGCTCATTGCTGGACAGAATCACTCACGTTGGAGAAGAAGGATACTCGTGTGGTCGCTAGCTAAGCGTGATAGCTCAGACCAAGGTCGCGCAGAGCTGCATATGCGACCTCCTCGCAGATTGGGTGGGCGGCGCGGGCCTTGCGAATGAGATCCTCGGCATTTTGATCAAGAATCTGGCCACAGAGATCCTTGTTCTGCCAGCTTGACACCATGTTGCGCAACGTCGAGATGGCCTGACGCTGTACGCCCGGGGCGTCCGGAAACTGCATCATTGTAGCACAGATGAGCTGGAGGCAGCCGAGACTAGCAATCTTCTCGCAGTTTTCGGGTTGACGCAAGCAGAGGACACTAAGACACGAAAGGGCCTGCTCGGCGACGCGCGGGGACGCGGCGTGAGTCTCCATTGCCCGCAAGAGCAGTCCCAGCCCCTTTCCTTTGCCGACGGTACGCTTGATATCATCGTTGCGGCTCACCGCCATCAAAAGCATGCACGCCTGCGCAGCCACGAGCTCTTCCGTCACATAGGCTTCAAATGCAACGAGCGCGGCATCGAGGCCGCCTTCATTCGCAAGGTTCTTGCAAATAAGGTCGTTGACGGCTGCAATGCGCAAGGTCGCCAGCAAAGAGGCAACTTGCGTTTCTTCGGCCAAGGTCGCTTCGCTAGCGAGAATGGCCACCAGCGGCTGCAAAAGACCGTTGTGATAGTCTTCACCAAGCTCGCGAGCGCGGACAAACGTACCAGGCTGAACGCCCGGTCGGCGATCATCGTCGCTGAGAAAGCCACGAACAAAGCGGCATGCCGATGCAACCACGTTGGGATCCTCCGCGTGCGTGCGCAGACTCGAAAGAACACGTGCATTCACCTTGGCATCTTTAAGGTTGCGCTTGTTGGCCTCGTGTTTGGCAATGAATTGAGCGAGTGCCTCAAAGCCCGCGTGCTGCACGTCTTGCATATCTTCGTGGTGGGCAAGGCACTCCACCACGGCCTCGGCACCCTGCAGCGGAAACACCTCGCGGTTCGCAAAGCTCTGGGCGAGGACCTTGAGGAGTCGCAGCGCTGCAACGACTGCCTTTTCATCTGCACAGAGTTTCTTGCATACAAAAGAGGCCGCTCCAACGGCACCATGGCGCCCGGCTGCCTTGCGCTCGGCAGGACCCAGCCGGCACGTCTCGGCGAGATGGTCGAGAATCGGCTCAAGGCTCTCGCCGGAGCAGGCTGGGTCCTTGAGGGCCTCCTCGAGGCCGCTCACCTCGGCCTTGACGCGTTGGTCGATTTCCCGTTCAGCAGGGGTGGTCACGAGGGCCGAAAGGTCCACACCCTGCTGCTTGAACTGTTCCACTGCGTCCTTCATGGCTTCTTCGAGGTCAAGACCGAACTCCTCGACGTTTTCCTCGACGACCTCGTCGAACGTGGCCTGCGAGATGGTCTTTTTCTTTTGCTTGGCGGCTCGTTCGGCCTCAAAGGCGGCCTTGGTCGCGGCCTCGAAAGCTTCTGCGGTCCCGGGCGTTTGCTCTGCAAACTCGCGGCGGATTTGCGCCGCGACATCGTCCAGACTTGCCGTTGGCAGACTTCCGTCGGCGCCAACTTGCTCGCCGCTCTCGTTGTGGTTGCACGAGCACGACATCTTTCGTTCCTGTTCTGCTCGGCTCGGCTCTGCTCGGCTCTGCTCTGCTCTGCTGCTCTGCTGTCTCCACGCGCCCGCACAAAGGAAGAACGCAGGCGAGCTCGCCAAGGGCCCAACCGAGCAGCTCCGTCTATCGTCGCGCTGCCTTGCTCGTTGCGCAGCAAACGGGTTCGCCCGTGCCCGGTGCCGTCGGCGCTGTCCGCAGGTTGCCGGCCCGATCGATTAGTCGAGAAGCCCCGAGGTCGCGAAGAGTGACGGTGCTCTCTCTCTGTCTCTCTCCCTGTCTCTCTCCAACGGCCGAGGTCCCCACGTCGCGCACACCCTTGGCACACACCTCTGCGCGGGGACACCTGCAAACCCACCCCAGCCCGCTGGCGCCCCGCCCCGCTGGAGGTTTTTCTTGCCGATTTGACTGTGTGCGTGAGCGAGCGCAGAGTCGCAGGCAGACCCGGCCCGGCATCGTAGCACGATCGATCCTATCGCCGTCCGTCGTTGACGCCAATGACGGGACCGAGCAGAGTGCGACTCGAGGTTCTCGCGAGCGCGGCTCCTGGTCAAGCGCTCGTGTTCTTCTTTCCGTGGGCAGGCGGAAACCTTGCGCATCCTTCTGTCCGGGCGCTCGCCAAGGACTTGGCCGCAAAAGGCCACGCTACAACGATTGGCGTGTCGCTTCCGGGCCGCCTTGCTCGGGCAAAAGAACCCGTGTATCGTAGCTTCACGGAGCTTGTCCCCGATGTCGCCCGAGAAGTCCGTCAGCTTTTACGGAAACAAGCGTGCGCCCCTCGTGCCGTCGTCTTCTTTGGCTACTCACTGGGATCCCAGGTCGCGTGGCAGACCCTCGAGACGCTCTTGAATCCGAGCGATGTTGACAAGGCTGAGAATGACAGCTTTGACCTGGCTGCATGGCCTGTTCGCCTCGTTGTGGCCGCCTCGCGGGCTCCTCAAAACCTTTTGGGATCACTTCCCAAGGTCAAGGAGATGAGCGATTCGGCCTTCCTCGAATACATATCGGCCAAAGGAGGGACTCCGAAGGAAGTTCTCGACCATGCTGCCTTCCGGGCTCTCATTCTCCCGCCACTCCGAGCTGACTACGAACTCCTCGAAACATTTTCCTTTTCGGAGTCACCAGCTGGTTGCTCGCGCGACACCGATGCCATCTTTGGCAACCATGCAAATGTCTCACTAAAGGCTCTTTACGGAAATGATCTCGAAACCATGGATGTTCTTCCTTGGGCAGGTCTCGTCGGTGCCAAGGGCACGACTGCGAGCGATAACAAGGAGTCCAGCACTTCGCGTTGGCTGGGCGCGCAACACTTTGCCGAAGATGGGCACTTTTTTCTCTTTGAGAATGTTGCCTCCGTAGCCGACGCTCTAGCTGCAACCTTCTCCTTTGCTCCCAGTACGACGCCAGGTGAACAAACTACTTCAGCATCGTGATAGCTTTGGGCCTTTGCTTATTATGCTGCTTGCGTGCGTGCCGAAAACGACGCGAATCTATTGTGCCTCTCCGTGCCAAACGTCCTTCCACTCTAGTATGGTTCGCCTCTGCCAATTTGCTCACGGATACGCTTCTCCGTAGCCGGCATTGCAAGAACACGAATGCCCTTTCCATTTAGAAGGGCCAGTTGGTTCTTCTTCTCCTTCCTTGCCCACCCCTTGCTACGCCTGGCGAGCGAACACTTTTCGAGCATCATTGTGCAAGAATCCAAATCACCAGGTGCAGGATGAGACATGGTTCGATTGCCAGGAAAAGACAAGGTGCAAGACCAGAACAAAAGAACAAGACAGTTGACACAACTGAAGAGATGTCACATGATAATATAGGCAGTAGAAGACAAATATGTTACGCTGCTCGCAGTTCGGACTCACGGACGACTTGCTGCCGTGCGCTCGCGGCCGCGCCCTGCCGAGACTGCTGAGCAATTTCCACCACGTAGCGAGGTTCACGGGTGGCGTGACCCGCGTCACGGACCTCTGTAATGCGGCCTCGAAGTACCTTGGCCCCAACGCGGTGCACAGTAACAGGGTCCCCTGGACCAAACTGAGCACGTTGCGTAGGGACGGCGTAAGCAGTTGGATGCGGCTTCTTCAAGACACCGCGCAAGGGTCTGCCACTGGGTGTCGTGCTAGTCACGGTCCCAGTCGCAGGAGCGGAAGCGGTTTGGGCCAGCTTGCGCTGCAGCGTCCGCGTGATGTGACGCAAACGGACCGCTTCGCCCATGGAAAGCCCGAGCTCACGGAGCTGGCCCTCGCTGGCAAATGTGACTGCCTCAAGGTCCATGTGCTCGCTCCGAAAGTGGGGAATGTGCTGTTCGAGGTTTGCTTCGCGGAGCAGGTCTTCCATGCTGCTGATGGGGCGCGAAACCACCGTATTCATGGCCAAGGCTTGCAACTTGGCCTGCTTGAGCGATGGGTTTTCGCGCAGGGCGGCGGCCCGGCGATCCTCTTCGTCCAAGAAGACGTCGCCGTGCTCGCTAGCCACCAGCACCCCGTCCACTGCGTGCGGCGCGAGAAAGACCTCCATGGCGTTCGAGTCGTACCTTGTCGGCCCGCGCCTCCCCGCGCGACCGGCAGCAGCACCTGCAGCAGCGTCGTCGCCTGGCAGGCCCGCCGTTGCCGTCGCCGCCATGCCGCGCCTCGCTGCCGACGCCGCCGTGGGCGAGGACGCGGGCGTGGGGCCGGGCGTGGGCACCGCGGCGCCCGCGAAGCCCGCGAAGCCCGTCTCCAGCACCGGCGGCGCGGACCGCTGGTGCCTGGGTGGCAGCGCGGTGTACGGCGCGAGGCCGTCCGGGTCTGGGAACCCGAGCGCCTGGTCCCTCGTGTTGTTGGCGGCGCCCGCGCGCACAAAGCGGTCGAGCGGCTTGGCGAGGCGCTCGGGGACCCGCTCGGGGCAGCACCGCTGCGCGCAGGCGAGCAGCAAGCACAGCAAGCAGGGCAGCACGCAGCAGAGGAGCACCAGCGCCACGAGCAGGATCACCCACCAAGGCACACCGTTGTCGTCGTCGTCGCCTGGGTCAAGGGCCTCGCTCGTGGGCGCGGTCGTCGTCCCCTCGACGGCGATGGCGACGCGCTGGCCATTCTCGCAGCTCTCGTGCGACGAGGTCGGCAGCGAACTCGCAATGTACACCGTGTCTCCGGCGTCGTCTTTCTTGGCCACGAAGCGATAAGAACCCTGCGACGCAGAGGCCAGGACAACAGAACCTGAAAACTCGCAGTTCTCAAAGGCCGTTTGTGAACTCATCTGCACCACATTGCTGTCTTCGCTGAAATTGAAAAACACAGACTCCCCGACTTCAAGCTCGATGAGCGGATACATGTCCGTCTCACCATCCGTTGGCGGCGTCCAGTCAGGAGTCCCATCTGGGTTCACACCGAAAACTTCCCCGCACAAGTTTGGGACATCACAGATCACGCCGTCCTCGTAGCACCGCTGGATGTCGACGCAGTCATCCGGGCCGTCTCCAGTAATGTCATTTCCAGACAGATTGAGGAGCTGGAAATTCGTAAAGGGCTCCATGATTTCGGCAGGCAAGACGCCCTCGAGGCCATTGTCGGGAAGAACGATCTCCACAACGCTGGCCACAGATTCCTGCAATTTTCGGAACGACGACCACCGTTGCTTGAGCAACCTACGCCGCTCGACAGGAATCATGCACACTACATATCGGCCCTCTGTCTGCGAGTCCTCATCGCAGCTCGGGTAATTGCAAGGGTCGTCCATCGTCCCGCACGTGTACCACGACTCACCATTCAGAGCCAGGTAAAAGTCTTCCCACGCTTCAAGTTCATCCTCGGCGAGAGCAAGCGGTGCATTTGTCGGAGACGACGTCGGTTCCGCAGTCGTTGGCCTCTCCGTAGGAGATGCCGTGGGAGAAAGTGTTGTCGGCGATGGCGTTGGCCGAAGTGTAGTTGGATATCCCGTTGGACTTCGGGTTGGCCGCGGGGTCGTGAGTGCAGAGGGCGAAAACGTCGGTGAGAAGGTCAAGCCGCATACCTTGGGGCCAGAGATCCAATTGTTTGCAAGATCCAGACCACTATATGTCGTTGTCAGCAGCTCGCACCTTCCCTCGTTTCGTCCTTGAAAGTTGTAGGAGAAGACAACACACGCATCGGATTCAAGGCACTCGGCTTGGCATGCCTCGGCAGACTCTATCCCCGTGAGTGTTTCAAAAGGATCATCTGCCCAATGCGCCCCGTCTGCAAAGCAGCTCGTCGGGGATGCCGTTGGCGTGGACGTCGGCTCCTCTGACGCGGTTGGAGACGACGTGTCGTCTGAACACGAGCGTGGACCTAGTACCCATAGAGGCGCGCTTGTCGTTCCAGCTTCGATGTTGGAAAAGAGCTCGCACTGGCCTTCATTTGACCCAGATAGCTTGACTGAAAAGTGAGTGCACTCGTCACTTAGCTGGCATGCCGCCTGGCACGCCTCAGCGTCAGTGTCTGTGGTAATGGTTTCAAAGGGCTGCTCGCCATCGACGCGTTCATATCGAAAGCCCTCCGTATAGCACTCTGTCGGCGAGCTCGTGGGGCTACGGGTAGGGGCCAGAGTCGGTACAGAGACGCACGATCGAGGCCCCGTCAGCCAGATGGAAGACGAGGTTGTTCCTGCTTCGATGGAGCTATACAGCTCGCACCGTCCGGGATTGGCTCCCGCATAGCGAAAGGCAAAGTACTCGCATCCAGTCGTAAGCGCGCAATTGGCTTGACAGGCGTCAGCGGAGAGCGCCGATGAAATTGTATCGATTGGTTCCCCTGCTTCGTCTGAGCGTGTAAAGCGCTGACCTTCCGTAAAGCAAACGCTAGGTGGAAACGTTGGCGCTTCGGTGGGTGCTCCCGTGGGTCCATTCGTGGTTATAGCACCTGGAGACTGCGTTGGCTCCTGCGTTGGCGCACCCTCTGAGCAGGTCTTGGGTCCATATGCCCAATTTGGTGCTTCCGTTGTACCCAAGCTTATGTCTGAGAAAAGCTCGCATTGGCCTGCGTTCGATGCCGAAAGTTTGATGGCAAAGTATAAACAATCATCGTCTGCCGCGCAAACTTCCTGGCAGGCTTCCAAGCTTGCGTCCGTCGTCGTGACTTCGTAGGGCTGCACTCCGTCGTCTCTAACGAATCGGAAACCATCTGTGTAGCACTCCGAAGGAGGAAGCGTCGGAGCTTGTGTTGGCTCCGAGCCTGAGTCTGTTGGTGCTTGCGTAGGCGACGTCGGCGATTGCGTTGAATCTGTTGGGGCCTGCGTAGGTACTGTTGGGGCCTGCGTTGGTACTGTCGGCGATTGTGTGGCTGTCGTTGGCCCTTGCACAGGAGACGACGTTGGCTCAGATAACGCACAGGTCTTTGGACCGTATGCCCAATTTGGTGCTTCCGTTGTACCCAAGCTTATGTCTGAGAAAAGCTCACATTGACCCGCATTCGATGCCGAAAGTTTGATGGCGAAGTATAAACATTCGTCGTCCGCCGCACAAACTTCCTGGCAGGCTTCCAAGCTGGCATCTGTCGTCGTGACTTCGTAGGGCTGCACACCGTCATCCCTAACGAACCGGAAACCATCTGTGTAGCACTCCGAAGGCGGAAGAGTCGGAGCTTGGGTTGGCCCGGATCCTGAATCTGTCGGCGTCGTTGGCGACTGCGTCGAGTCCGTCGGTGCCTGTGTTGGTGCAGTTGGCGCCTGAGTCGGTGCTGTTGGTGCTTGCGTCGGCACTGTTGGCGATTGGGTGGGTGCGGTTGGCCCTTGCTCAGGAGACGACGTTGGTTCGGATGACGTACAGGTCTTTGGACCGTATGCCCAGTTCGGTGCCTCCGTCGTACCCAAGCTTATGTCCGAGAAAAGCTCACATTGACCCGCGTTCGATGCCGAAAGTTTGATGGCAAAGTACTGGCACGCATCGTCTGCCGCGCAAACTTCTTGGCAGGCTTCCAAGCTGGCGTCCGTCGTCGTGACTTCGTAAGGCTGCACACCGTCCTCCCTGACGAACCGGAAACCATCTGTGTAGCACTCCGAAGGCGGAAGAGTCGGAGCTTGGGTTGGCCCGGATCCTGAATCTGTCGGCGTCGTTGGCGACTGCGTCGAGTCCGTCGGTGCTTGTGTTGGTGCAGTTGGCGTCTGAGTCGGTGCTGTTGGTGCTTGCGTCGGCACTGTTGGCGATTGGGTGGGTGCGGTTGGCCCTTGCACAGGAGACGACGTTGGTTCGGATGACGCGCAGGTCTTTGGACCGTATGCCCAGTTCGGTGCCTCCGTTGTACCCAAGCTTATGTCTGAGAAAAGTTCACATTGACCCGCATTCGATGCCGAAAGTTTGATGGCAAAGTACTGGCACGCATCGTCTGCCGCACAAACTTCTTGGCAGGCTTCCAAGCTGGCGTCCGTCGTCGTGACTTCGTAAGGCTGCACTCCGTCATCTCTGACGAAGCGGAAACCATCCGTGTAGCACTCTGAAGGAGGAAGCGTTGGGGCCTGGGTTGGGACTGAACCTGCACCCGTTGGCGTTGTCGGTGACTGCGTCGAGTCCGTTGGTGCTTGTGTTGGTGTAGTTGGTGCTTGTGTCGGCACTGTCGGCGATTGAGTTGAAACCGTTGGCGCCTGGGTCGGTGCCGTTGGTGCTTGTGTCGGCACTGTTGGCGACTGGGTGGGTGCGGTTGGCCCTTGCACAGGAGATGACGTTGGTTCGGATGACGCACAGGTCTTTGGACCGTATGCCCAGTTCGGTGCCTCCGTCGTACCCAAGCTTATGTCTGATAAAAGCTCACATTGACCCGCATTCGATGCCGAAAGTTTGATGGCAAAATATAAACATTCGTCGTCCGCCGCACAAACTTCCTGGCAGGCTTCCAAGCTGGCGTCCGTCGTCGTGACTTCGTAAGGCTGCACACCGTCATCTCTGACGAACCGGAAACCATCTGTGAAGCACTCCGAAGGTGGAAGAGTCGGAGCTTGGGTTGGCCCGGATCCTGAATCTGTTGGTGTCGTTGGTGACTGCGTCGAGTCCGTCGGCGCCTGTGTTGGTGCAGTTGGCGCCTGAGTCGGTGCCGTTGGCGCCTGGGTCGGTGCTGTTGGTGCTTGCGTCGGCACTGTTGGCGATTGGGTGGGTGCGGTTGGCCCTTGCACAGGAGATGACGTTGGTTCGGATGACGCACATGTTTTAGGACCATATGCCCAGTTCGGTGCATCCGTTGTACCCAAGCTTATGTCTGAGAAAAGTTCACATTGACCCGCATTCGATGCAGAAAGTTTGATGGCAAAGTACTGGCACGCATCGTCTGCCGCACAAACTTCTTGGCAGGCTTCCAAGCTGGCGTCCGTCGTCGTGACTTCGTAAGGCTGCACTCCGCCATCTCTGACGAACCGGAAACCATCCGTATAGCACTCTGAAGGAGGAAGCGTTGGGGCCTGGGTTGGGACTGAACCTGCACCCGTTGGCGTCGTCGGTGACTGCGTCGAGTCCGTCGGTGCCTGTGTTGATGCAGTTGGCGCTTGGGTCGGTGCAGTTGGCGCTTGAGTCGGTGCAGTTGGCGCCTGTGTTGGCACCGTCGGCGATTGTGTCGAACCCGTTGGCGCCTGGGTCGGTACTGTCGGCGATTGTGTGGGTGTCGTTGGCCCTTGCACAGGAGACGACGTTGGTTCGGACGACGCACATGTTTTAGGACCATATGCCCAATTCGGTGCATCCGTTGTACCCAAGCTTATGTCTGAGAAAAGCTCACATTGACCCGCGTTCGATGCCGAAAGTTTGATGGCAAAATACTGGCACGCATCGTCTGCCGCGCAAACTTCTTGGCAGGCTTCCAAGCTGGCGTCCGTCGTCGTGACTTCGTAAGGCTGCACACCGTCATCCCTGACGAACCGGAAACCATCTGTGTAGCACTCCGAAGGCGGGAGAGTCGGAGCTTGGGTTGGCCCGGATCCTGAATCTGTTGGTGTCGTTGGTGACTGCGTCGAGTCCGTCGGTGCCTGTGTTAGAGCAGTTGGTGCTTGTGTCGGCACTGTCGGCGATTGAGTTGAACCCGTTGGCGCCTGGGTCGGTGCTGTTGGTGCTTGTGTCGGTACTGTTGGCGATTGTGTGGGTGTCGTTGGCCCTTGCACAGGAGACGACGTTGGTTCGGATGACGCACATGTTTTAGGACCGTATGCCCAATTCGGTGCATCCGTTGTACCCAAGCTTATGTCTGAGAAAAGCTCACATTGACCCGCGTTCGATGCCGAAAGTTTGATGGCAAAATACTGGCACGCATCGTCTGCCGCGCAAACTTCTTGGCAGGCTTCCAAGCTGGCGTCCGTCGTCGTGACTTCGTAAGGTTGGACGCCGCCATCTCTGACGAATCGAAAACCATCTGTATAGCACTCCGAGGGCGGAAGTGTTGGACTTTGTGTCGGACTTTGGGTTGAGGATTCATCCCCGCAGACCCTAGGACCCCTTTCCCAAATGGAGGAAGTCTGCGTACCAGCAGATATGTCAGCATAGAGCTCGCAGCGTCCAGGATTTCCTCCTGCATAACGAAAAGCAAAGTTTGTACACGAGTCATCCTCCTGACAGAGAGCCTGGCAGGCCTCGACACTTGTAATCTCTGTATATACCACTTCGTCGCCTGTACGAACAAAACGTTCACCCTGCACGAGGCATGAGGCCGGTATTGACGAGGTTGGGGAAGCGCTAGGTGCCGGGCTCGGGGCCTGATTTGTGGTGGGCGAATCTGTGGTAAGCACTGCGCTCGGAAAAGGAGTCGGTGACGTCGTTGATGGCTGCGATGAAGGGGCTGGCGTGGATGACAAGCATGCCGCCTCACCTCGAGACCAGAGTTCGGCGTCCACTATCCCGGCCGAGACGTCTGAAAATAGTTCGCAGAGACCAGCATTGTTACCAGAGCGCTTGAAGGCAAAGTATCCGCAGCCCGTCGTATCGAGGCAAGTTTGACCACATACGTTTGCAGATTCGACAGCGTCCAAACTTTCAATGGGCTGGCCTGCGGTGTCTCGGGCGTACCGAGACCCGGCAACGATGCATGCTTCAGTGGGGCTCGAAGTGGGCGTGGTGATAGCAGTTGGACTAACAGATGGTGCATTCGTTGGCTGCGTTGCACCCGGTGACAAAGTTGGTGTGGATGTGGGCAGAAAGTCGGACCCATCTTCGGCACCCGAGACCCATTCATCGTCCTCCGTGACATCCGCGACATCTGCGTACAGCACGCAGAGCCCGACGTTGTCCCCGGAAAGCTTGTACGAGAAATACCCGCACTCGTCGTTTGCCAAGCAAAGACTTTGACAAGCGGCCGCCGAGGTGACACCCTCTTCCTCATCGACGAGATTGCCGTCCGTATCAACAATGTAGATCCCGGCAAAGATCCCATCCGGCAAGGTCGTGGGCGCAGACGTGGGCAGAAAGTAGTCCCCTCCCTGAGATCCCGAGGCCCAGTCTTCATCCTCTTCGAACTCGCCAAAGTAAATGTAAAGCTCGCACCTCCCGGCGTTCGTCCCTGAAATTCGATAGGAAAAGTACTCGCATTCGGAAAACCCAATGCAAATGTCACGGCAGGCGACCGCAGAGTCGATATCGTCAATTTGTACCAATAGGTTGTCGCTTGTCTGTATGAAGTGATAGCCAACGTAAATATCGGAGACCGTAATCGTCGGGCTCTGCGCAGGGCTCGGCGTCGGCGGAAGCGTGTCACACAGGTCGAGGTCACTTTGTGAAAAGTCGCACTCCCAGGTTCCATCGAGGCACTCTGGAATGGACAGGCAGCCGCCCATGGGCAAGAGCGTGGTGTTTAGCGTGTTTCTATCCGGAGAAGTCAGCGATGTTGACGAGAGGTTGAGTCTCGTGAGCGCGGTGAACCCCAGGAGCATTTCTCGCGTAAGATCACCGAAAAGGCGGTTCTCCGGGAGTAAAATCTCCTCAATCTGATTTTCGTCATTACAGACGATCTGACGCCCGTTTGAGCTGCAGGAGCATGGGTCCTCGAGGGAAGCGGTGTCATCGCAGTAAATAAAGTACAAATTCCCGAGGCCGCCCGCGTTCATGAGCTCAACAAAGTTGCTGTAAGCGAGCTGATCCACCACATTGGTCTCGCCGATGCAAAGCGCTGGCAATACCGTGAGCAGCGCGACGATCACGAGCCCTGCCGCTGTCCATTGCCGTCGCCGCAGATGTGCCGTGGCCATCGTGGGCATGTCCCACCACGGACTCCTCTTGCAGGTCGTTTTGCTGCATTCTCTCGTGCTGCTCGTGCAGAGATATGGCACTGGTTTTGGCGAGGATGTGCCTATCCTCTCGTCGCTGGCGTAGTACTCGCGCGGCTCGGTCGCCCTGGCCGTCGCGTGCTTGGTCTGCGTCGCCGTCTCCGAGGTCGCTGCCCCGCATGGCGATGCCCGAGTCCAGGACTCGCTGCTGTCGCTTCTGCTGCTGCTGCTGCTGCTGCCGCCGCCGCTGCTGCAGACGTGGGCGTCCCGGAGCGCGCGCGCGTGGCGCCTGCAGCCGCTGCAGCCGCTGCAGCCGCGCCCCGCCTCGCCGGCGTCGGTCTCCACAGAAGCAGAGGCCTCGGCGGGTGTCGCCCCCGCCCGCCGCGGCCTCGCGCCAGAACCCGGCGTCTGCGCCTGCCACGGCCGGCTGCGCACGCGCCTCCGCGGCGCCTCCGCGCGCGCCATGCCCCGCCTCGCCGGCGCTGCGCCGCGTCTGCCGCCCCTGCCGCCTCCGCCGCGGCGCTGCCTGCGCGTCTGCCCCTGCCGCGCCCTGCTCTGCCCGCCTCGCCTCGCCTCTCTCGCCTCTCTCGCCTCTCTCGCCTCCGCGCCGCGCCGCACGGGCGGAGCACGCACGCAGGCGAGGCAGCCTAGCTAGAGTGCGATGAGTCAAGGCGGCAGGGAGGAGAGGAGTCCAATAGGTACGGGCCCGGGAGCGGAGGCAGGCGTCCCCTCTGCCGCCCGCCGCGGTGGCCGACGAGACTGTCTACTTCGCTAACTACCTCACAGTCAACGAAGTTCTAACTGCAACACAACTCACTTCGAGCTGCGAAAGCGGAAGAAGCGACGTGGAGGCGACGAAGGCGGGCAGGACCAGGCAGGCTCGAGTGCGCGTGCAGAGGCCGAGCCTCGCGCCCGGACACGACCGACCGGCTGACCACACAGACAGACAGGCACGGGGCCGGCCTGGCTGGCTGGCTGGCTGGCTGGCTGGCAGCAGCGCAGCACAGCATTGCATAGCCCACCTGCCAGCCGCCCGTCGCGGCGCGGCATTCGCGGCGCGGCATTTCATCTCGTTCACCATCGGGACTGAGCAGCGGCAGCGGCAATGATCCGCAAAGACTGTCGCGCGACGGCGAGAGCGCCGCAGTCTGCTCTCTCTCTCTGCCTCCGCGGGCTGAGAGCGACCTCGGGGACTCCGATGATCTTCCTCATGGCTTGGAGACGGTGCGTGCGTGCCGCGTGCGCGCGTGCTTGACTGTGAGACCTGCAAGCAGCCAGAAGGGGCCTCGCCTCGCGCCTCGCGCCTCGCAGCCGCTCTGCCTTTCCCAACTTGCCAGCGAACCACCGAGCCAGCCAGCCAGGTGCGCTGCGTTTCGCTGCGAAACGCACGTGACTCTCTCCCTCGACCGTGCCGAGCACGCCCAGGACCGACTGCGACCGCGAGGCTGGCTGGCCCCCATCTTGCAGCGCGCAGAGGACGATGCTGCCGCGCCGCAGAAACCAGCCAGAAACCAGCAGAAACAGCAGTATGTAACGTGTAAACTCATCTAGGCTCTGAGAGAGCAGAGAGGCCGGCACGTGCGGGCGCGGAGGCCTCGCGGCCAAGATGGAGCCCCCCATCCGCCCGTCCTGCTTCCACGCCGCTTCCCGAACTTGGAGGAAGACAGACGAGGCAATCAGGCAGGCAGGCAGGCAGCCTCGAGCACGAGGGGGAGGGGCTCGCTGTCTCGGCCCTCTCAGGGCGGCCGCGCCGCGGGAAGCCAGGGAGGGGGCGGAGGCAGCTGCAGCTAGCTAGCCCTCCTTTCGGCGCCGCCAAATGTCTGTGTCACCCCAGCGAAACGGCGAGGAACGAAAGTGCGGCAGCGGGCGGCGTGTGACCGGCGGGCCGATTCTGTGACCGGCAACGTGCAGGAAACCGTCAGCGAGGCAATCGGAGCATCATTACTAGGGAAGGACAGTTCAGACCTGCGCCGTGAGATGCAAGACTCTCCAAGAAAGATAATTGTGCAGTAGGCCTACTAGGACTTTCCAAGATGAGACGCAAGTGGCATCGATTCTACGCAAGTGGCATCGCAAGTGGCATCGATTCTACGCAAGTGGCTACGCAAGTGGCATCGATTCTACGCAAGTGGCATCGATTCTACACAAGTGGCATCGATTCTACGCAAGTCGCATCGATTCTACGCAAGTCGCATCGATTCTACGGAAAAGAGAACAGGAGAAAACTCGAGGGAGAAAGATAATTAGTTCTTGCGCGAAAACGGGACAAAGCGCTCCGCGACAAAAGGCGCATTCTCAATGACGAGACTGTGGCCGCCGTCCTCAGAAATGTGCTCCTCAAAGTCAGCGCCTGCAAAAATGGCGCGCATCTCCTCCGCACACGCAAACGGGACACGACGATCCAGTTTGGACCAGCATACCATGCAAGGAACCTCGCTGCGCGCTAGCGCTTCAAAGAGCGGCTTGCTGGCAGACACAGGAAAGCTGCGCAGCGTCTCAATGTAGGCATCCGCCAAATACCGTTCACGGGCAAGCCGCTTCGCCTGGTAATCGTGATAATACTTGCGAATAGCGTCGTTGTTGGGAACCGTCCAGTGCGAATACTGCTCGTCCTTGAGCTTGTCGAGACGCGCCTGCACATTGGCCCGTAGCAGATGTTTTGGTACAAACGGGAGTTCTTCCAGAACATCATAGAGTCGCTGCTGCCAAGTAGGAATCGTCTTGTCCACAGCTGACAGACCCGCGGGCACCACCAGCGTCACCGATGCGACGTGGGCTCGACCGAAACGAGCCGCAAAGCAAGCCGCAATGGCCCCGCCCATCGAGTTGCCCACGAGGTCGATCGGGCCTCTTTCCCCAATGGCAAATAGAAGCTCTGCAATTTGCCCTGCGTACAGCTCTGGCAGTGAATCCGCACCCATCAAAGGCGCTGTGCTCCATCCGCGCCCATACAAATCGAGTCGGAGCACTCTTCGTCGGTGTTGCTCCACGAGAATCTTGCACAAAGGACCATAATCGAGAGTGCAGCCAATAAGGCCGTGCACCAGGACAACGAGCTTGCCCGAGTTCTTCTCGCCGTCGATGCGGTAGTGGCAGTGCCCGCGCGTCAACTGCTGCACCTTGCCTCCCTCCGGCGGGTTGACCATCTGCCGGGTTGCCACGGCGCCGCCATCAGCCACGTATGCGCGGCGCTTCGACGAGCGCCACAGCACAAAGGCGATCACAACCAGCGCCGCTCGAACCACGCCAAAGAAAACCTCGTCGAGATCGATCATCTTTCCCCGCGCTCGATCACCGAGCGTCACGCTATGCAATGCGCGTTCACCGCTCCGCAGCGCTTCATTCAGGTCTGCTGCTGCTGCGGCTTGCCTTGGGGTTGAACGCAGACTGCGACGAAGATTCAAGCACAAAACTGCGTCTCACTCACGCACCGTGACTCCTTTCATTGAACGCGACCATGTGCTAGAACCAAGGCCATTCGGTGCCAATAAATTTGCTGACAAGAGTTGTAGCTCTCTCAAGGCTTGGCAAAGTTCTCCGTGGCGCAGCATGCGCGCCAGACAACATTCATGGACTGATGGAAAGAGATGACCTGGATCCAGGAAGGCAACTTGAACCGAGGCAATCTCACCTCTGCCAGTCTCGCTGCCAGCTACAGCGCACAATGATGACGATGCGTTGAGCAAAAACGTTTCCTTCCTTGCTCGAGCGAACAAGGCGAGGCGAGGCGAGGCGCGGATAGAATGGCGGCGACCGCGGCGGTGGCAGGGCCGCACGGTGCAGCGCAGGGTCTGAGCGACGGCGCAGCGCAGCGTGCCCTGCAAAGGTATGGCCCCAACGAGCCGACGCAGGCCTCGGTCTGGGAGACGGTCCTGGAGCATCTCGGGCCCCTCGCCAAGAACCCGCTCATCGTGCTGCTCGGCGTCCTCGGCACGCTCGCCTACGTCGGTGGCGATGCAGAGACAGGACTCGTTATTTGGGCCATGGGACTTCTCGCGATTGGAATGCAAACCATCCAAGAGTTTAGAGGAGAACAGGCTGCAAGTGCGCTGCGCGCCCAACTCCGTACTCACTGCCGTGTCAGTCGCGGGCCCGAAGGTGCCTCGCCCGTCCAAGTCCAGGCGCGCGACGTGGTACCCGGGGACCTTCTTCTGCTCTCCGCTGGGGATCTCGTCCCTGCCGACGGTATCGTGCTTTCTTGCGCGCACTTACGCGTTAACCAGGCCCAGCTTACGGGCGAAAGCCTCCCCGTAGCCAAACGCGCCGCGAATCCAACGCCCTCGACGCTCGTTGACGCCCGCGCTGCATTTGCGCCAGATGCTGCGTACACTGTTCTCACTGGAACCATGGTCGTTGCCGGTCATGGCATCGTTCGCGTCACGCACACGGGCGATGACAGCGAGATGGGCAAAACATTTGGCGCCCTTCGCGGTGCTCGCTCTCGGACGGGCTTTGACGAGGACATGGACGCGTTCACAATGCTCATGATCCGCTTCATCATCTTCATGGCTCCGACGGTTTTTCTCCTGCAGCTCTGGCGAGGAAACGAAACCCTCGACGCCTTTCTCTATGCTGCAGCGGTTGCCGTCGGCCTTGCACCTGAAATGTTGCCCATGATCCTCACATATTGTCTCATTTACGGTGCCACAGAGCTTGCGAAAAAGGAAAAGTGCATCGTCAAGCGCCTTAACGCCTTGCAAGCTTTTGGCTCCATGGACGTCCTCTGTACCGACAAGACGGGGACGCTCACGCAGGACTCCTTGTCAGTCAATCGCTCCCTCGACGCCTGTGGCCAGCCCGCCCAAGCGCTCTCCAAGCTGCCGTTGCTGCTTTGCAAACTTTCTGCGCATTTCCAGTCTGCTGCCGCGAACAACGCCGTTGAACGTGCCATCGATGGGTCGCCCCTCGACAGCTTTGACAGCATCGTGACATGCTTCAGCCTCGTTGACGAGGACCCCTTTGATTACGAACAGCGGTTCTCGCGTGTGAGGGTGCGTCTGTCCAAGATTACGCAAGCTCCGAGTCCCACGCAAGGAGAGCTTTTCAGCATCCTCAGTCCCATTCTAGGGCACGTCGGGAACGCTGCGGAGATCTGCATCTACAAGGGTGCTGTGGAGGAGGTGCTTGCGCTTTGCCATGGCGGATATCTGGGGCAGCAAGGGATCGGCGCCCTCACAGATCTGGCCGCAAACAGTGTCGTCGAGCAGATCCGTGCCACCGGGGAACGCATTCTTGCCGTGGCTATAGAAAGCCCATTGAGCCAGGACCTCCTTCTTGCAGGCTTTGTAAGCTTTGCTGACCCGCCCAAACCGTCTGCCGCCCCAGCAATCGAGGCCGTGGAGGCTCTCGGAATCTCGGTACGCATGTTGACGGGCGACACTGCGAGTGTCGCCACCCACGTTGCTGCGCAGGTAGGCATCCACAATCCGCAACATGTCATCGAAGGGCAGACTTTAGACCTTGCCCCCGCCGCATCTTTGCGATCAATTGTGCAGTCGTGCAACGTCTTTGCGCGTCTCACGCCGCATCACAAGCGCGTCATCATTCGCGAGCTCCAGGCACTAGGCCATTCCGTTGGATTCGTGGGTGATGGCGTCAACGACGTGGCGGCCTTGCAGGCTGCTGACGTAGGTATATCAGTGGACTCCGCATGCGACGCGGCGCGAGCTGCAGCAGACGTTTTGCTGACACGAAAGTCGTTGCGCATCTTTCGCCCAGCAACACTCATGGGACGGCGCGTTTTTCTCAACATGATCAAGTACATCAAAATGGCCGCCTCAAGCAACTTTGGGAACATGTGGTCTGTGCTCAGCGCAAGTCTCTTCATTCCTTTCCTTCCAATGCTGCCTATTCAAGTGGTCACCTCCAATTTTCTCTACGATATTGCCCAGCTTGGCATTCCTTCGGACGCAGTGGACAAAGCACAACTCTCCCGTCCGCTGCGACTCAACATGTCTTACTTGTTCCGCTTCATCGTGCTCATTGGGCTCATTAGCAGCATCTTCGACAGCGTCACGTTTGCGACGCTTTATTTCATGCTGGGCGCTGACGAGTCACAGCAGCCACTCTTCCACACGGGCTGGTTTGTGGAAGGTCTTGTTTCTCAGACGCTTGTGGTCTTTGTCTTGCGACTCAATGAAGACGACCAGCGTTCTTTTTTTTCGCGACTCCTCCCACGCCCGGCAAAATCTCGTGTCAACAAAGGCTCGCCTGTGAGCGCTCCGCCGTCATCGACGCTTGTTTTGCTTTCGGGATTCGTTTGCGTATCTGCAGCAACCATGACGCTCGTGCCTTTTGTACGCGAGCTCTTTGGATTCGTGGAACTCCCTCTCGTCTATTGGGCCTACCTTGCGGCAATTATTGGCACATATTTAATCAGCACACGCTTGCTCGTCACGCGCTGCGTTTCGGACAAGCATTTGCTTTCGCGTCCGACTACGTCGGGTGCTGCAACAAATGCTGGGAATTCTCGCCCGGGGCGATCTCCGGTCTCTCTTGCGGCATCAGTGCTGGTGTGATTCGTTCCCCTTTCACAACGAAGGTTTGTCCATTCGATTTGATATGACTTTGATTTTGATACTTCTTTTTCTGTTGTTTGTGACGAGTATTTGCAATCAATTCATTCGCTTGCTTTTCTCCACGAGCCCATCGCTCATTCGCGACCTACCTTTCATTGCTTTGCATTAGTACGTATAGGCCTCCATGAATCGATCGGGTGGGGGGCCCAGGAAAAACTTCTACAAGCACCTCTTCGAATCCGAGTCGGTGCACATAGACCAGTGGCCTAGCCAAAACCATTGGCCTCACAGTAAAGCACGATGACTCGGAAATGGCTCATTTTATAAAATTAACCACCGCCCACTGATAGACCTGGCCTTTCCAATGTCAACTTTGATTCTGCAAATCGCCAACTACCGCGCAGAGCAAGCCTGGACGCGCGACCGTCACGCCACGGCGGTCGGGACGAGGAGGACAGCCGCGCCTTCTCCGGGGTCGCGGCGCGCCAAAGCCGCGGTGAATTGCGGCTTTCTCCTGGCAGCCGTAGCTCTCTCCCTCGCAAAGAGGCACGACGGAGTTAGCGACGAGACGACCGATCTAGGAGACGACAAGTTGATGGTGCACGAGGCGGGCGTCGCCGCTGCTGGCGACGCGGGCGACGCTGGCGAGGAGCAGCAGCAGGAGACGGCGCAACAGCGCAATGGCGATGCCGCCGCAGCCCACGCCAAAGCCGAGGCTGCGGCCGAGGCCACGGAGCGCTTTCTCAGCGGAGACGCCGACGCCGTCGCCGAAACCAAGCCCGCTCACCTCAAGCGAAAGGTGAACATGTCCAAGTCCGTGCTGGACGCGGGCATGCTCAAAAAGGTGAAAAGTAACAAGGCCGGCGCCAACCGTTGGACAATTGAAGACATTTCCGAAGAGGATCGCGAGGCTGGCATTCCACTCTGGGATATTCAAAAAGAGGAGCTTCCCGAGGAAACCCAGGAGAAAACGAACGAGGCAGATGACTCCCCCAAGGATGGCAATGAACCCAAAGTAAATATTAATAATGGAGCGCGAGGTCCCAACGAGGATTCTGCACAGAACATGAGCGATAGCAAAGGCGAGGAGGAAGAAGCCCAGGGAGGAACAGACGGCAGCAACGACGCCAACGGCGAGAAACATGCCCCCCGAAGAAGTGGGCGCAAACGACCGCAAAAAACACTCAAGATTGAGAATATGGAAGAGTCAAACAGAGACGGTAAGAAGACAGTGAATCCGGCAGACGTAAAGTACAAACAGAAAAAACCCATTCGGGAGAAGAAAGAACCACACCACGTGAGACTGAACCCAATCTTTTCTCGTGTCCTCAAGCCACACCAGGCAGTGGGCGTGTGCTTCCTCTGGTCTCATGTTCAGTCCGCGCGACACAGCGGCTGCATCCTCGCCGACTACATGGGTCTGGGGAAAACCCTCCAGAATATATCGCTCATGCACACCTTTCTCGCGCATCATAAAGATGAGGTGGACCCGAAACGTAAAACAACGATCCTCGTCGTTTCCCCTACCTCGGTAATTCTCAACTGGTATCGCGAGATTCACAAGTGGCTGAGCCCGAAGAAGAAGGAAGAGAAGCGCGCTCTAGATCTTTTCAACGTGCAGGTTTTAGACGCGAAAACGGGCACGCGGCTCGATCAGCGTCTCGCCGTTCTGAAAAAGTGGCAAGCGGAGGGTGGCGTTCTTCTCACGGGATATGAGATGTTTCGGTCCCTCGCCCAAGAACCCAAAGAAGGCACAGACTCCCGCAAGGCTCAGCTTGCGCGGGATCTCCTCGTTCATGGGCCCGGGCCATCGCTTGTCATCGTCGATGAGGGCCATCGTCTGCGGCAAGCCAAGTCACAAATCGTCAAGGCCATGTCGCGTATCAAGACGCGCCGGCGCATCGTTCTCACGGGATACCCCTTGCAAAATCACCTCGAGGAGTACTGGTGCATGGTGAACTTTGCGAGGCCAGGATACTTGAAAACGAGCGAAGCCTTCAAGCATCAGTTCAAAATCCCCATTGAGAATGGACAAGCCCTCGATTCGGCGCCCGAGGACGTCAAGTTTGCGCGCTCGAGGACTATCGTCCTCAACGACCTCTTGCGCAGCATCATCCTTCGTCGTGACTCGCAGCATTTAGCGCGCGAACTGCCGCCAAAATACGAATGGGTCTTGCGCTGCCGTCTCACGGGAAAGCAAGCCGAGCTGTACCGTGCATTCGCGCGAAATCGCGTTGACCAGGCAAAAGCGCGAGAAAACGGCGGCGCCTCGGCCTCTCAAAACGGAGGGATCATTGCTGCTTATCATCACTCCCTTTCCATTGTCAATCATCCGGACATCATTTACGAGAAATATCGCCAGCACACACCGCTTGGTAACGAGCGCGGATCTCGCGATTCTGCATACGCGTCGCTCTCAATATTCGTTCCTTCAGACCTCGGTGATCTCGGCATCAACGTCGTGCAGCAGAACCTTGCCAAGTCGCGACACGACCGCACCGAGGCCACGGTCACTTTCGTCGACGCTGTTTTTGATCTGAGCAAATGCCCCGATCCGTCGCTTCCCTGGTTCGAGCTTCTCGATGAGGTTGTGTCCATTGATGATTCCCCTTGCTCGCGAGCGAATTTCAATGACCTCCTCTTTCGAAAGCAAGTGCAAGCGCGCGACATTGGTGCACCCGTGCGCATTATCGTGCGACGCTGGCATCGCGCATCGTGGACGAACGTGCAACTCACTGCCAAGGTTGCGGCTAGAAAGCTCCAAGACTCCATGGCGCTCATGTCACCAACCCATGCTGCGGCGGCATGTCCACCCAAGGACCCTGAGCTCACGGATGAGGAGCTGCGAGAGGAGGATCGAAGGCTCGAGCATTTGAAGGATGCCGAGGTGAACCGCACGCTTGCGGAAATGGAGGACGAGGACGGAATCGTGGCAATCGAGAGCGAACCGGCCACTGCCGGCCAAGAGAGTTCGTACTCTTGGGCTCATCTTCCTCTCAAGTCGTTCAAGCCAGGAAAGCGACTCAGCGACTCGGGCAAAATGATCATACTCTTTTCTATCTTGAGAAGTGCGCGCCAACAAACGGACAAAGTCATCGTTTTCTCGCAGAGCGTGCAAACCCTCAATGTGGTGCAACAGATCATTGAGTTCCATAACAGTCGCGTCGAGGAGCAGCTTCGTATCATCGACGATGACGATTCCGAATCAGACTCGGACGATTCAGACTCGGACGATTCAGACTCGAGCGACGATGACGACGAGGAAAACGAAGAAGTCGTGGGCAAGGTGGACAACGAAAAGACCAACGGCTCACGTACGGACGAAATGAATGCAGCGACACCACAAGGGGACAGATGGAGGAGACCTATTAACCAAGTTGTCGCGGCAGCAGATCTTGAGGAGGACGATGACCATGCCCTTGGCCTCCAAGGCGAAGCCGCCTCGGGAGGCGCGAAGCGCAAGCGGGAGGGAGCTCCTTTGCTTCGACGTTCGCGGACGAAAAAACTAGCATCATCAACCGCTGCTGATGCAACTTCAAGTAAGAAAGCTCGGCGAAAGGCTCGCCAAGAGCGTCGCATGAAGATCGAGCCGGGATCAGACGCTTGCCCGTACCTTCCGGGCGTCCGCATCGGATTTTCGCGCCTTGATGGTGCAACGCCACAGGCGACTCGCAATGCGCTTGTCGACGCCTTCAACGCAGCCCCGATCAAGGACAAATGTGTCTTTCTCGCCAGCACGCGTGCAGCGGGCGAAGGACTCAATCTCCAGTCTGCGAATCGTGTCGTCATGTTTGATGCGTGTTGGAATCCATGTCTCGACCACGAGGCCATGTGTCGGGCGTATCGCTTTGGGCAAAAGAAGCCCGTCTTTGTGTACAGACTTGTGGCAGCCGGCACCATGGAGCGAACAATCTTTGATCAACAAACCAAAAAGGAATCGCTCACCTCGCGCGTCGTCGATGCGCGCGCAACGAAGCGCACCGTCACGTCTTCGGACCTCCGCAACTTTTTCAATCTCCGGCGCTTCAATCAACTTCAACAGCGGAGTGTCAATACAGACAAGCTTCTCAAGGACATTGGGCACGGGGAGCCCGATGAAGCTGACCTCGAAGAGGCTGACCTGGAAGATGCTGACCGCGAGGCCCGAGGCGTCGCGGCTGGTAGTGAGAAAAACGAGAGAAACGGCAAGCAGCCGTCTTCTGCTGCAAAGGCTCAAGGAGCAAATCGAAAGAATGGCGCCGGTACTGGCGCTGAGTCTAGTACTGTTACTGTTGCTGGTTCTGATGAAGGTCAGACCCAGAGTTCTTCGTCATCAGCAAGCGAAGCCAAGACGGAAGCCATGGAAGACGAAGTAGAGGCTGTCACGGATCCGGTTGTCACCAAAAAGGAAATGCAACAAAAGAGAGGAATTCGCGAGGACCGCGTATTGCAAGGCGTTCTCCGCAGCGAGCAACAGGGAGGTAAATACATTACCGAATTCTGTTTGGAGGACCTCCTTCTGAACGAGGACGAGGCCGAGCGGCAAACGGAAGAGGCGCGCGACGAAGCGCTCATGGAATTTCGCGAGCTGGAACGGATCGAAATGGAGCTCATCAAGAGTGGCCGCGCCGACGCAACGAGCGCCCCAGCCCTGGCAGCCCAAATGTACAACAACGCCAGATCATCTGGGACGGCGAGAGGACGGGAAATGGCTGAATTTAACTCTGGCGCTCGCACTCCGTTTCACTCGACGAACGGACGACACTTCCAGGCAAATAATGTCTTCAATAGTGCTTCTGCCTTCCAACAGCTTGTTAATTACAGCAACTACAACCAAGTGCGACAACAAGAGCTGCAAGCGCGAGCGCAAGTGCCATTGCAGCCGTTCATTGTCTTTCGACATTTGGACCCGAACTATCAGACGCGGCTCGACGATTTCTACATGTCGAAGCAAATTCCAGCATCCAAAGGGTGCGGCGTCTTTAACAGATTGCACGTACTGGTTATCCGGAAACGCATGCCGGACGCCGAGGATATTATTGAGGAACTGCAAAAGCACGGAGCTCTTGTCACAAACGATGCTACGGTATCGTGTCAGTATGTTGTGTCAACGCTGCGTCGGCCAAAGCTCGCGGATATGTGTTCTAAATGGCAGAAAATAGCCGACGATCAAGCTCGGGCTACATTCTCAGCGCAGCAAGCTATTCGTTCGGTGTTTAAAACTACAGGCTGGGTTGCTGCTTCCATAGCTGCTGGGAGACTTCAGCCTGGCTTTGTTCCCGAGGAGAGTGACTATACGGAGGTAAATCTTGTGTCCAATCCTGTGGGTCCCGCGCCTACCCCCGGTCCGGCAGTATTGTCATCATCATCATCATCAACGGTGCAAGGAAACAGCACTAGCAGCGGCAGCAATGGCATTCAAAACAGCCAACGGCCCCATGGAAATGGGTCGTTCGGGTCCGCACCTCAACAAGCTGCAGTAGCATCATCGAACGAGCCCATTGAGCTTTTGGACGATTAAAAAACAAAATTCTGCCTACGTGCGCGTGTCCTTGTGCGAGGTGCGATTGGAGTCTAATTTCCAACAAAGAAACCTGCTACTTTCTATTTGTCTTTGTTGCCTTTTATTCTTTGCTGCGGCTGAAGATCTTCTTCTCTTGAACAAGCTTATTGTGCATGGACACACTTGAAAGCACTTGGCGAGCAAGCATGACAACACAAGCAAAATGTCATGGAGGGAATCAAAAACCACACACGCAAGGCAGCATGTGTATTTTTTTTATTTTATTTTTACTGAAATTATCAGTCGAGACTTGCACCATATGTTCCTCGCGAGACCCCGCGGCGAAACTTGGCGTTCTCCGGAATTGGGCCAAATCGCTCCATCGAATTGTGCAAAATCTCCAATGTTTTGGTGCTTTGAAAATCGGCATCTGGCGGCAAAGGCCAAGGGATGACTGTGCTTGCGGTGTTATTGCACTTGCACCATACCTGCTGGCCAAAGTGACTAAAGCTCTTGCCCTCAGTGTGCGCCCATTTCTGTGCTGGAGCGTAGGTTTTGGGAAACCAAGCTCTACCGACATGAATCATGGAAACGCCCTGGAGCTTGTCTGCGCGATGCTCCGAGTCAACATCCCGCACCTGAATACGGCGAACAACCTCGTGACGAACGCCAACGTGAGCAGCAGCAAAGTTATAACCGAACATCTCCGACGCCCATGCAAGGTCGAGATGGCCATACTTTTGCTTAAAATCTGAGTCTTTGGCAACCCTGTCCTTGAGCATGATCGTATAGCTGCGCCAAAGTGGCGCGATGGCCGCGAGGTCATCGCGATGAACAATATATGGGACGCCGACGAGATCGACATCAACGTCGCAATTCTGAAGACACACTTCCTTCCAAAGACGCTGTGCAGTGCGGCTGCCATGGTAATATGCAGGCTCTCCAATTGCATGGCCAGGCGTGACGCGGTCCACATAGCTTCCGACGTCTTTCAAAAGCCAATTGTCCGGATCAATCACAACGATGACCTCCTCTCGCGGCCTGTCGGAAGACTCGAACCACTTGGTGATCACATCGGGTTTGTTGATGGGAGAGTACCTTCGCGAGTAAAGCGTTCGCTTTGCCTGGAAGGTGGCCAATCCGGGAACCTGTCCATTGTCCGCGAGATCGTCGCGCATCCCGGCCGTCAAAAGGCGTGTCCACGTTGCACTTGACTGCCCACTCGTGAGAAAGGCATAGAAATTCGCCCAGACCTGATAGCCGAAATACTCGGATGATTCGCACGAGAATACGATTCTAGCCTTGGCGGCCTGGCCTTGGAGTGGCTTTCGAGGTTTGTGGTCCTGCTGGGCCCATTGTGCGTCCAGGACACTATCAGGGATTTGTCGCCTGCTCTGCAGAGATGACTGCCATACGAAGCGAAAGGACTTGGCCGATGGGTAGTTATAGCGCTCTACGCAGCCCTCCGACGCGAAAAGGGAGCCCACATAGTAACCGTCGCGCTGGCAGCTGGCGTAAAAGTCAATCTCGGGACCTCCTTCCAGTCGCATCGACTTTGCTTCGTATTGGCAAACGCCATGGAGCTCACTGCCTCCTGGAGCTTTGGGACGAATAGCAACGAGAGGTGCTCCAGTGCAGCCGTGATCGTTATACAGATAGAGCACAGGATCTTGCGCGGCGGCTCCAGCTGTTCCTGCTCCTGCTTCGGCTCCAGCTGCTGTTGTTGTTCCTGCTGCTGCCTTGGCCGCTGCCTCTTCGGTGGTCAGAGTCACTGCAGCGAGGCGGTCTTGCTGATGATTACCTCGAAAAGAGAGAATCGACGACGCTGCATCCTTCGCCAAGGCAGCCGTCGCTTTCCCGGCCTCGGCGCGACCCGCGCGCACGGACTCGTGCAGGTCGGCGGTGATGCTATATAGATAGTACACCCAACCCAGGCAAGCGCAAGCAGCGGCTGACACGAGCACGCATGCGAGCACTTGGCGAGCGTTGACCACGCGCCTGCCCCCCGTGACCTCGCGCCGTCGCGCCGCGAACCCTCGCGCGCCGCGCATGTTCGCTTTTGGCCCAAAAGAAAGAAAGCCCACTGGCCGACCGACCGGCCGACCTCTGACAACTGTTTTCGACTGTTTTCTTTCGTTGATCGACCCGGAACCGCACTGTCGAACTGCTGGCTGACTTGACTCTTGGTTGGATCAATGACTTTTCGATGAGCAATGGCCATGCCAGCGACCGGGACGACGGGGACCAAATGCACCGACGGTGTTCTTTTTAAGACCGTCTTTTTATAAGAGCAGGAGCAAAAATATACGGAGATTTGACAGACCCGAAAATCCGCACTTGCGTTTCGCAGACCGCGGCGAGGACGCCTGGCTTCGGCTTGGCCTGGAGAGCGCGAATCTGGTCTTTTCGAGCCACGAAATTTCGTAGACGGAAAGTTATCGCGTTTGCGGGCCGCGTGGGGTGGTGGTAATAGGCGCTAATATGGGCAGAGAGTTCCCAGTCGTAATAGGGCAAAGGTAGACGCAAAAGCGCCAAATAAGGTACCAATGACTGTTGAAATTCCCAGCATCCTGAACAAGCTCCTGGTGTAGTGAGCGATGACGTCTTGTTCGAGGGACCGCTTTGGGGAGTACACTTGCTAAATGTGTTTTGTTGTGGCACATTTCTTGGTCCTCGTCGGCCTGGGCGTCATGCTTCAACGAGCGGTGCANTGCGCGCCGGCGAGGCGATTGGCTGAAGTGCGGAATATCGCGAGTGCCAAATCTCCGTACACCAATATGGGAAATCGTCTCCTGGTCTTACGTGGAGACGGTCTTTTAATTTTGATTACGAATCAGGGATGGCAAGGGAATAAATAACGGGGAAGATACCAAATGCTTTCGGAGAAGAGTCTGCCATGGTGTGCTTTTATTTGCGAGACCAGCGCCCTTTCGATTTCTTGATTGAGGGGTTATTTATTCTGACCACCATTGATCGCGTAAGACCAAGCGTACAAGAGATGCTGTTGCTGCTACTGCTGCTGCTTTCAGTTGATTCCGTACGGCCGGGAAAAAAATTTCAGAATGGATCCAAATTCGTTTTCACGTTTTGGCCATATTGCAGTCAGTCAATCAGTTCAGTTGGTTATTGTCTTTTCTTATTGCAGGACGCCAAGCTGCTTGAGAATGTGCGTTGCATTCCAAGAAATTTCTACTTCGGTAATCTTGTTCCGCTCGCCGAAGGCCACGAAAATGGTCGCATTAAACTCGAACGGCTTGGGCTCGTTCACAAGCATACCCGTGTACTTTCCTTTAACGACACAGCCCATTTGCGTCCTCGCCGAAGAAGAGACTTCGGCATCGTCGGCATCATGAGCGTCACCATTCCCTTTGTCCGTTCCACTCGCCGTGCGCGAGTTCCCCGAGCTGCGTACACGGCGCTTGCCGCGTTTGCGCTTCTTGAGCGAGACAAAGTTGTGGCGCGTAAGCGTCATCTCCGAGAATGCTTTGCGCAGGCGACGAACATAGTTGACGCATTCGTCGATACCATGAAAGGCTCCACCCATGTTAGCGTCTTGAAACACGCACTGATCATCGAGGAGCTCGTCAGCAAGCTCGATGCGCTCGTCTGGCGTAGAGAGCTCAAAAATCTTGGTCATCTCGATGCAAAGCTTTTCGCGAAGCCGTTGGTCAAGCTTCGGGACGGGCGGCAGCATCGCGCCAGGCGAAAGCATGGCACCAGGGCTGCTTAGGTCCGCTTCGCTATGCGCTAGGCCGGCGGACGTCAAGTCGAGGTCGTCGCGGTTGCTGACATGGCTCCCAGCACCGTTGCTCGCGGAACGGGCCATAGCAGCAGCTTTTGCCCGCTTGGCCTCTTCGGCATCGCGCTTAGCTCGTTCCTGCATGCGATCGCCAATGGTCTTGCTAAAGCTCTCAGGCAAGAGCCCGAGCTGACGCATTACGTCCAAGGCTGCCCAGCTCACCATGAGCTGCTGAATCTGTGCGCTCCCGGGCACGAATTTGTAGGCAATGATGACACGAAAGGAAACTTGTTTGCCCTCAGGCTTTTGTACAACGCGTTCGGCAGCGACTTTGATGGCCTTGTCCTTGGCCGTGGACTCACCCTTGGAATCCTCTGCGGCCCCAGCCGCTACCGCGTCGATCCCGCTGGTCTTGTCCACCTTTGAAAGTTCAGAGGACGAAGAAGAGGAGGACGACGACGATGACGAAGTAGATTTGCCTTGCGATTGCGTGGAAATGCCAGGGCCAGACGTCCGCCCGAGACCATAGTATGTCCCGGTCAATGTCCATCTTCCTCGCGCCACGTTTTTCCGCGTCATAAAGTTCTCTTCTTTGGCTGTGAGGCCAGTAAAAGAGGTGCGGATCCGTCGAATGTATTTGAGTACCTTTCCAATGCCCAGAATCACGCGCACCGTGTTGGGGTCGTAAAGAGCAATGTCCGGTGCGAGCGCGGCGTCAGCGTAACTTCGCAGTTCGTCCTCTGGCTGTTCAAAGAGCTGTTTGAGCACAATTGCACTATTGTGCCGATTGCGCAGGAGTTCTTCGTTTTGGACGGGGGAACCAGGGTCTGTCTGCCCGCTTCCCTCCGTTTGCGATAGGCGGCCCTCCGCTTCGGGGTTATGCTTTGCCGTCGCCCTCTCGCGGGACAGCGGTGGCGACTGCTGTTGCTGTTGCAATTGCTGCTGTGCCTGTCCGTTCTGCGCATCCTTGCCTGCAAGACCCTGTTGCGGACTGGACGACTCGATGCTGAACTTGTCATCGATCGTGCGCGCGCTGGTGTTGTGCACAATCCACTGTCCCTTGGACTTGAGTCCCTCGTGGTCGATAGTAGGGTCAAATGATTCGAGATACTTGGCCCACGCCTCTTTGTGCGCAGGGTCATTTGAATTAAAGTTGTGCACAAAGACCACAAAGCGCGACAGTTGTGCAGGCGAAAGTTCCTGCGCCAAGCTACGGAAGAGAATCGTCTCCGCGGAGAGGCGCCTCTTCTTCATGACGAGAGTATGCAAGTTCTCTAGCTTGTCCAGCACCGACGCAATGTCTCGGCACATCTCGATGACGCGCTGGCGTCGGTCACGCAATTTGAGCTTTTGCTCGCGCGTCAAGCCGAGGCGATTGCAGAGCTCTTCCCAGAGTCCGCCCGTGGTATGAAAGTACGACTCGTCTTGCGCACACTGCCACAGGTACATTTTCGTAACGTGCGTCGGCTCGACTTGGCGAATGAGACGAGACAGAATGTGCTTGCTCGCTTCCTCACGATTGCGGCCTTGTTCTTCATGTGTCTTGAGGTAGCCCTCCGTGTACTCTTCGAGCTTGACCTTTGCTGCCTGGTCGGCAGTGGGAGGAGATGAAGAAGACAAAGAAGCAGAGGTGGAGGCAGGGGCGGCCTGCTTGCTGAGCGAAGCCTTCATATTGGCGACTAAATGCTCGCACTGCATGCGCATACTTTCTTGCATCTCTTCTGAGCCAAGTTTAAGCTGAGTACGAAGCCGCTCATTCTCCTCCAGCAGCATAGCCTCTCGATCCCTGAGCTTTTGCGTGTACTCGCGCTTACGCTTGCGGCAATTCCGAACGGCTTCGCGATTCTTTTCGCGTTGCGCACGACTCCGAGGCGACATTGGCGCGTCTACAGCCCCCTTGCGCTTGCGGCCGCCGCCCCGATTGCCCGTGGCCTTGTTCTGCGCGCTGTCTGAAGGCGACGCAACCTCAAGGCTCGCGCTCGGAGCAAGGCTGACCTGGGGAGCGCCGGTCACAGAGGATGGCTTTGTCACGGCGCCGCGACCATTCGTGTCATTGACAGTGGCGGCGCCTATTTGCGCTGCAGGAGCTGCAGGGGGAGGGGGCGGAGGTACCGTTGCAGAAGAGGAGGGCACCGGCCTGGCGACGGCGGCGACAGGGTTGAACGAGAGTGCCGGGTCGCCAGACGCGGAAAGATCATCAATCATTGCGTCTTCAGCAGCGAGGCCGTCGACTGGCGTTCCAGACGCGTACTCATCAGACGCGTGGCCTTCTGCCACTGCACTGTACGGATCGTTGGCCTGCGCTTCGAAATAGGACCCATATCCAGGAGCCTGAGAACGCTGCGTTTGGTAGTAAGCGGTGCCTCGTCTTCGCGCGCCACTTGCGGCCTCGGAAGCAAACTCGTGCATGGCCGTGGCGAGGCCCGGGGGTTGGTTGATTTGCGTGCCGCCCATCATGGCATCCATGGCTCCACCAAGATCGTCGGTGAGAGGCACCACCTCGGGCATGGTCGAATCCCAAAACATGGTGGGACTTTCCTCGAGAAGACCATCTGCCCATCCAAAGCTCCCGGCCGGATCAGAGAATGCCTGGTTGTTCCCCATCCCATAGGCGACGTCGCGTTTCCCGTAGGCATTATGATCTTCCACTTTCATAGCGCCGTCCCCCATCCCGCCATGTGGGTCAGAATGCGCTGGCGGTAGGGGTTGCTGCACATGATGCGCCCGATGACCATGCTGATGGGGTGGGGCGAGATGTGAGTGCTGCGACGGTGGTGGTTGCGCGTGAGTGTTCATCTCGTGTGGATGAGGATGCTGGTGCTGGTGCTGTGGATGCTGGTGTTGATGTTGAGGAGGGTGCTGCGAGTGATGATGCACATGCTGCGAGTACTGCGGCATCGACTCTGGAGGGTGTTGCGGATGCATGTGCGGTGGCCCCGGGAGCTGTTGATGCTGGTGCTGGTGCTGGTGCTGGTGCTGATGATGCGGATGCTGCTGGTGCTGATGATCATACTGACTCACATGCGGCCGGTGCTGTTGATGTTGTTGCGGTTCGAGACCGTGTGGATCCTGCGGTCCGCCCTGGCCATAGTTATCGATGCCGCCACCTTGTCCCTCCTGAAGGAGCCACTGGAAGACATCGCCATCCTCCTCGTTATTATTATCCCACTCCATTTTTTTCACTGGCTGCTCAACTTCGAACCGCGCCGCGCCGCGCCGCGCCGCGCCGCGCCGCGCCTCGCCGCGTCGGCTCGCCTCCGTCCGCGTCAGACCAGCCCGCCTCGCCTCGCCTCGCCTCGCCTCGCCTCGCCTCGCCTCGCCTCGCCTCGCCTCGCCTCGCCCCGCGCGGCTTCGCCGGCGGTCGCGAGTCCGCGAGCCAACGCGCCTGCCTTGGCCTTGCGCCGCCTGCTTCTGCTCTGCTCTGCTCTGCGCTGCGCTGCTCTGCTCTGCTCTGCCCCGCCCCCCGCGCTGCTCTCCCTCGCCCTGCGCTGCTCCGCGCTGCTCTCGCGCTCCCTCCCTGCCTGCCTGCCTGCGCGGCCCTCTCCCGCGCCGCCCGCGCCGCTCGCCGCGTGGCCGCCGATTCGAATTTGCCCTCGCCCTCTCTGCCGCGCTTGCTTCGCCCGCGCGGGTTGCTTCGCCTGCCTCGTCGGCGAGCGCTTTGCTGCGCGCCTCGGGCTGCCCTCCCCTGCTCGCGCGGCCTCGGGCCGGCCTGCACTTGGCTCCCGGGCGCCGCAAGTGGGCTATCCCGCAGCGCAAGGGAGAGTCGCACTTGCGCGGGTGCCTGGACTCGGAAGGATCTGGGGGGGAAAATGGAGGAAGGGCGAGGGAAGGGGAACACGGCGGGAAATGGAACATCGGGAAGAACGAGCTGCCAGTCAGTCACAACGAGTGCAGTGCACTGCAGTGCAGTGCCAGGACTCTGGCACTCGGACTCGGACTCGGACTCGGAGCAGTGCCACAGTGCCATCGATAAAAACACTCTCAAGGCTTGCTCTTTCTCAGAGTCTGGTCTTGCTCCAGTCGCCCACTGCTGGCATTTGCCAATGGCAGGTCGAAGGACAGCAATGAGGAAAAGATGGCGACGGCGACGGCGAGCAATCAATGGTGTGCACGTGAGGGACCAGCGAAAGAAGAATGCAGAAATCTTTATTTTTCATAATGGTTCTAGAATCACAAGCCCAGCCAGCAGAATTCGGAACTTTCATGATTCGGACTGTCGGTTTGGTGACATTGGGAATGCAAATGCCAATCTGCTCTGCTCTGCTCTGCTCTGCTGCTGCTGCAGCTTCGCATTCCCAAGCCTCCTCCCCATCGAATCGTCTCAGCGTTATCGACCACGAGCGCCAATCGAAGACTTCCCGCGTCCTCCGGCCCTTGCATTCCATCTCCATCTCTTGAAGACCCTTTCCTTCCCCTCGCCCCTCCTCGCGCCCGCCGCCGCAGCTCCTCCGCGCGCGGCAGCGACACGGCCATCGGCGCCTCGCCTCTCCTCGCCCGCGGCCGTCCGGGTTCTGTGGTTCTTTCTCCGCGTCAGGCCGGACCCCGGCCGACGTGCGGCTGCGCCGGTTGGGTGGCGGCGGCGGCGCGGCAGACGGCAGACCGCCGAGACCCGAGCGGCGCGGACTCGCGCGCGGCGGCAGGACTCGCGCGCGGCGAGCGGGCGCGGGGCGCGGCGGGCGCGGGGCAGGATGGGGCGGCGGCGGCTGACGGGCACGCACCGGCGGCGCGACAAGCTCATCTCGCGCCGCAAGCAGCTGGTCAAGGAGACCGGGCGCAAGCGGCGGCGCGAGAAGCAGGCGCACGAGACGCAGGCCCAGCGCGAGGCCAAGCGCGTGCGCAGCGAGACGGAGAAGGCGCGCCAGCTCGTGGGCCCTGCGCACCGTACTCTTCTGGTCGGCGAGGGCAACTTTTCCTTCACGCGCGGGCTGATCCGCGGCTGGGAAAAGGACCAGGCCTCCGACGAGGGACCCAGCGACGTCGAGGACCTCGTCGGCTTCAAGGTGGTGGCGACCTGCTATGACAGCAAGGAGGACCTCGTGCGAAAGTACCCCGATGTCAAGGACATTGTGCGCGAAATCAAGGCCTCCGGCGTCACTGTGCATACCGGCATTGATGCTACCAAGCTTTTGCAGAGCAAACGGCTGGTACGCTCGCTCGCCGACCTATGCGAGTCCGAAGGGCAAACCTTTCAAGACGATGACGAGCAAGACGACAATGACGATGACGAGCAAGACGACGAAGACGACGACAACGAGGACCAAGACGACGACGACGAGCGAGAAGGCGGTAAGAAGGGCAAGACGGTGACCGCGAGCGTAGGCTTCGATCGCATCCTGTTCAACTTTCCTCATCTTGGATGCGGCATTACCGACACCGAGAAGAACAACCAAGTGCATCGCGAATTTCTCGCAGAATTTTTCGTGAGCGCGCACACTGTGCTCTCCGCGCAAGGTCAAGTTCACGTCACCATTAAGAGCGGCGAACCGTACGACTCGTGGCGCATCGCCCAGGTCGCTGTAAATACTGGTCTTTTCAAGGTTCATTCCCAGTTGGCCTTCGATCCGGCCGTCTACGACGGCTACGAGCATCGGCGGACGCTCGGGGCCAACGCCAGTGGAGATGTAGAGGCCAATACCGACATTACCAAAATGCCTGCGCGTACTTTTGTCTTTATGAAGGCCGATGCCGAGTCGGCGCGGGCAAAGAGGCGCGCCGCGAGTCGCGAAAAGCGCGAAAAGCGGCGCAGGGCAGCCACTGCAGCGGGCGATGAACAAGCCATGGAAATGTATGAGATGAACGACAGCGACGCCGAGGAAGAAAATGAGGAGGAAGTGGATCATAACAGTGCTGAGGCAGAAGCGGATGTCGACAGCAATGATGATGCTGACAGCAAGGCGGACGAAGTTCAAGACGAGGCAGACAAGTCTCCTTCGCCTCAGAACACGGGTAATAAGTCGAACAAGAACAAGATCAACAAGAACAAAACCAAGAAGAAGGGCAAGAAGCAATCGAACAAGCGTGCAAGGTGAGCGAGACGGAACCAACCATCACCTTTTTTAGTTTAAACTTAAAAAAAAAATCAAACGCGAATCATGTTTCTGTTCTCTCGTGCCTCCTCGGGGAAAGCTGGCATCTCTCCCCCTCCCCTCCGGCTTTCTCGTGTTATCCGCGTGCAAAGTGGTGACCTCAATAATCGTAAGTCCCAACTCACATTCTCTATCAATTCCAGGTATATGCATCTACGCACTTGGGTCTGAAACTGGGGCATTTGCGGTGGACTCTTCGTGTGAGCGCGGCTCTACGTCCAAGGCCTTGGCCTTGCCCTCCGTCTTGTCATGCAAAAGTGCGAGAAGCGCGTCTCTCTGTGCCACTACAAGATGAAGAGCCTCAGCAAGGCCATGATTGCTCGCTTCGAGATTCGCGACACGGGCCGCTGCGTAATGACGAGTCTCCCACGCCGAGGCTGCAAGAACCTCTCGCGGAAAGAACTCAAGCTTGGGGATAGAATGCTCTCCAAGGCTACGCTGAGTGTCATCGCCAGCGGGGACACCCTCTCCAGAAACCATTCGATCGTGAGCAACATAAGCCGCCAAGGCCTGACCGGGCGTCGCATTGGGATCAATGACAGGGGGCGGGGGCAAGTCAAAAATCTCCGCCGGGGGCTTCTCGCCCTCGGGGTCCTCCTTTTCGGCGGCTTCCGGGGGCGACCCAGGTACCGAAGCCAACGACGATGCAGCGGGCACTGCTGATTTGGAGGACTGTGACGAAGAAGACGACGACGCACGCTGCAAATCGTCCTTTAGCTGCACAGACTTGCCGCCACCGCCATCTCCTGCCGTGGAACTCCGAGACTTGGACGAGGGTCGCGCGGTCTTTTTGGAGGACGTCGTTGCCTTTTTCGCAGACCTGGTTGACTTGCTCTTCGACGAGGTCGACGGGCGAGGCGACTTGGACGCCCGAGGCGTCGAGGCCGCCGCGCTCACTGTGAATCCCATGGCGAGCGCTGCCTGCGTGGCTTGCTCGAGAACGGCGTTGTTGTCGCGCCATTCGAGCGCGCGGTGCTTCCATGCCTGCGACTTTTGATCTTCCGCATTGGTGAGCGAAAGGGCGCGCACGAGCGCTTCGCCCGCTTGACCCCACGAGGCGTGGTCGTAAATGTACTCGCGATCCGCGATACAGTCCGGACAGAACCAGTCGCCATCGGGCGAGGACTCGAGCGGCGGCTTGAGACACTCCGAATGGAACTCTGAGTCACATCCATCACATATGACGAGCTTCGACTCATCAGGTCCAGTCAATTTATCGCAAATGGCGCACACAGACCGACCCGTCCCATGAAGAAGAGAAGAGAATGCTGTGCGCTGGCCCTCGACAAAAGCTTGCGACGGCACGAGCGATGCAGGGTCGATGCCCAAATTCCGAAGAATCGGATCCGTTTCGTCCGTGACGCGGGCGGCAAAGGCCTCTGGACGCTTGGCAAAGACAGTCTGGCCGTCCACGACGGCAAATGCAAGACCTCGTTTTGTGCGACGTGCAATCTTGGAACGTCGCAGGGTCATTTGATGGACCTTTTGGCCCCAAAGACTCGCGTCTCGCGTTGCAGCCGCCACACTTTCTGGGGCTGCGGGCGGCAGCGTCCCCACGTAGGTGGCCTTGCCCTGGGGAATCTCATTCTCTTCGTGGAGCTTGCGCAGCGCCTCGGCCCACTCGCTCTCAGCAGCCCAAGCTGGATGCAAATAACAAGTAAAGTATTGCGCACACTCGAGGGCCAACTTGCTTCCCACGACCTCTTCCGCAGGCTCCCAGGCCAAGCTGTGCGCCTCAAGACTGTCCACAAGTCGCATCGCCTCACCGCCACTCCATTCGTTGGCAAGTAGAGGCCCCGTGTACTTGTTAGCAACGCCAAAGACGGCTGCCAAGGCGTCGACGGCGACGATGCCACGAGACTCTGCGATTGACTTGCCAAAGCGCGAACCAAGAACGCGCGCGATTTGACCTGACTTGGAGTGCTTGATCTTGATGCGCGCCACGCCATACTCCACGGTGACTGCGTGCCGATACCGCGTGGACGGGGCTCGCTCCTCGCTAGCAGGAAGGGGCCCGCGCACGATGCCGACAATGCTGAACTCGGGTACAGCGAGACCGTACATGGTGCACATCCATGACAAGATCTCTTCGGCCAGACTGGGGTTCGAGTAGTCGAGAACGGGCTGAGCGACGCGGTAGGGATGCGAACAGCGGTGGAGGACTCGCACGTTGTTGTTGGCAGTGACAAGCCCCTGCCGCCCGAGACCAAAGCATTCAAAGCAAATGTTCACGCCCACGCATACTGCGCACTTGATGTGACCCACAAAAGGCATGTTCTCAAAGCAAAAGCTGCACTGGGGCGCCGTGTCGAGCATAGCTTGCAGACCCGGTATCTTGTGCAGCGTATCGACCTCTGGATCTGACTTTGATTCCGCAATGCCCAGCGTGTAATTGCAGACGCGATCCGACGTCTGGTCTTTTTCGGAAAGTAGGCGCGAGGAATCGGGCTTTTCAAAACTCGCGAGGAGAAAGCTGTGCATCCAGGGATTGAGCGCTGACCCGGTCTCCATGGATGGGTGATCTGTACCGACAAGCTTGTTTGCGCGATAGTGATAGTGGCGCCGTGAAAAGAGAACACGTCGAGCGAGAAGCAGCTTGTCGCGGTATTTGTCGCGCAGACGCGTTCCGATCTCCAGCTCCTGGTTCTCCATGGCCGAGGCCGCCCCGGGCGTTGCAGGAGACGACTTGAATCCCACGGGGGACTCTGCGCGCGAATTTGTGGACGCGGCGGGGGTCTTGTTCTTTCCGCCTCGAGCAGGCGTTCCAGCCACGGAGGAGTCCGCTCCACGGCGCGAGCTCGACCTTGTTTCGGCAACAAGGCCGTCGTCCTCGACCCCGCCAGTCGTGCTGACGCCCGGCGGCACCCACCCTGATACCTGCGCATCGACGGTGCGCCCGGTCAAGACAGAGCCGGCGATGCCCGTGTCGTAGGGGGATAAACCTTGTTTTTGGTGCTCAAGGTAGGCAGGGTACGGAAGCACAAGAAGCTTGGCCGCGATCGAAGAGAGCGGCACCGTGTCGACCTCATTAGAGGAGAACACCTCGTCCTGCAGGACTTGATCAGGCGGAATTAGCGTTTCTTCAGGCCAAAAGAACCAGGCAATGCGAGCTTTGCGCTGGCCATCCGTCTCCTCCCACATGGCCTCGATCTGGCCAACATAAAAGTCGGGGGTGGCATTACTTGATTTTCTCCCAGCCCCCTTGGGCGTGCTCGCCTTGGAGGTCTCAGTGGTCCCATTGGAACCATTCGCGGCTCCGTTCGCAGTTCCATTTGTACTTGCAATTGAGTCTCCGGCAGCGGCAACAGGCTTGCGTGACGGCGAAGCTGGCTGCAAACCGCCAGATCGTGGAGTGCGGGCAATTCCGGCAGTTGGTGATGTCGCACCAGCCTCGTCGCCTGGGACATTTGTGTCCTTTCCCTCCATTTCTTCGTCTTCGTCTTCGTCTTCGTCTTCCTCTTCGCCATCTGGACTGATACGAAAGAGAAGGACATGGTCAAGCAGCTTATAGTGAACGTCGGGCTCGTCGAGATAGCGGAACTCTGTAAAGTACATTCTCGATCGTGAACGCGTGCCGCCATCTAGAAAACCCTCGCAGAGCCACTGCGAGCGCGAGGCAAGGTCGACACCATCGCGGCGACGAAGTACTTTATTCTTGGGCCGCGGCGCGGTGGGCATTTTGATAAAACCCTTGGACACGGGAAACCCAAATGACGGGCGGTCTGACTCGAGTCGGCGAGAAGCTGGGGACGCCCCAAGTACGGCGCTCTTGCTGTCGTCTGCGGCGTCAAAGTCGGCCCGTCGGCGGGAGGCACGCCGGCCTCCGCCCCCGGATGGGACAATTGAGCGAGCAGCTTCGGTCGCCAACTGGAGAAGGAGCTTGAGACAGGCTGAGCAGGTTTTGCAGTTTGGATCACGAGGCGCCATTTCATCTGATTCAAACTGCCGGTCAAGGCAAGCTGGTACATGGTACTTGCGGGTGCACAAGTCACATCCTTGCCATGTCTTGACCGCGGGAGGAGAACTCGTCGAAGCGGTTGTGAGGGCTGCAGTTGTTGTGGACGGAGACGCCTCAGGTTTGGGTCCTTCACCACTTGGGTCATTTTCTTGCGAAGCCAGCAGGGCCTCGATCGATTGTGCTGGAGGGACGACGGCGCTTGACGCCTCTTCCGACTCATGACCATTGGCGATACCGGATGGCTCAGCCGGAGCCGGAGCCGGAGCCGGAGCCGGAGCAGGGACAGGGACAGAAGCAGGGGCAGGTGTGGCACCGGCACCATCATCGATCTCCATGGCATCGGCATTGGCCTCACTCTTGACTCCTTCAACCTCCATGGCAACAACATTTGCATCAGCGCTTGCATCAGCGCTAGCAGGGAGAGATGATACTGGCGTGGACGTCGTCTGCTGCTGGGGGGTGGCGGAAGTTGCAGATGAAGGCATGGCGACATCTGATTGCGCAGGGCCATCAGATTGGGGCGCAGAAGAGGCGGAGGTATCAATGTGCTCGTGGCATACAGCGCACTGTGAGGCAATGCCCGAGCGTTCCATTTCTTGAAGTGTGATTTTGCGTTCAACAGCCATTTGCGCACGGTGCTCGGAGATGGCCTTGCGAGCAAGCTCGAGGGCTTTGCAAGCGTCGTCACTGAGAGCATAACTTCCCACAACAAAGGTACGCGCCACATTAGGCGCAAGATGCACGCTGGCCTCCCATTTCGAGCCAACGAGCTTAACACCAAGGGGAAGGTCCGGTACGAGATCGTTCATGCGAATGCCCGCAGCATTGCGTTCGCGGCGGCGCTCTCGTTCGGCTTTTCGATCGCGCGTCCTATCCCTTTCGCGGTCGCGCTTACGCTTGAGCTTGCGTTCTCGCTCACGATCGCGGCGTCTATTTTTCGACGGAGGTGGTGTGATGCCCTGAGAGGCGGCGCGTCGATCACGCATGCGCTCGCCGAAGTTTGGCGGGGGTCCTTCTGGTGCGTTGCGGTCTTTGTGCGTGACATACCACTGCTTGAGGCGCATGCCAGCATCTTGAATGGAGGGTCGGTGCAGATGATGAAGCTTCATCCAGCAATAGGCGGCATTCACCTGCCCACCTTCCAAAAAGGCCTCGCGAAAGACGTCTGCCATGGGTAAATGGAGACGATACCGAAGGTCTTCAATATGTTGCGGCGTAACTTCGCCGTCACGCGCCTCATCGTAGTCCTTCAAGGAAGTAAGATTGAGCTTGTCGTGATTGAAGGAAAAGTGGCCGTCAATCATGAGACTCGAGTCTCGAGGAACGTTTTCTTCATCCTTCGAATCTTCTTTGGAAGATGACTTTTCACCTTCGCGGGGACCATCCTTGGCGGAGGAGTCTGCGCGGGTCCTTCGCGCAGAGTGCCTCGTTCTTCGGCCGGAGTTGTTGTCCTCCTGATCGCTCATGGATGGAGTCTGAGGTCCGTTTTCGTTTGCATGGTTCCGCGAGTGACCATTCGCGCCGGTTTTCCCCTCGCTTGTCGTTGCGTTTTCGCTGCTGCGGCCGTTCTCTTCTTGATCTTGCGCTGCGACATTCTGGGCCTCGCGAGGCCTCTTTGCTTGCGCGCTTTGTTGCACTGACTCGTTTTGGCTTGGTTGACGCGTCCGCCCGCGTGAGCGGGTTTTCCCGATTGTGTCATGTTCCTCCCCCTCCGCATCTGCGTTTGTGTCTGCATTTGCATCCTCGTCATCAATATCGTTGTCGACGACAGCTTCGTCATCATCATCGTCATCATCATTATCGTCGCCGTCGTCGTCATCATCGTCATCGTCGTCTTCTTCGTCTTCCTCCTCATACTCTTCTGCTGACGACTGGTTATCATTGTAAACAAAGCGACCATCATCGTCCTCGTCATCATCCGCTTCCTTGTATGCACCTGCTTGGGGTGTGGCACGGCGTCGCTTGCGGGGGCGGGACTGTTGCGCAGGCGTGCGGTTTGCAGACGCGGCCTTCCGAGCCGGGGTAGTCCGGCGTGGGGCGGCCCGTTGTCTCTTGCGTGAGGCACGACCCACATTGACGTCGGCGTCGACGTCGTCGGCGCCCACGTCTGAGTCCGCGTCTGCGTGCCGCTCACAAATGCAAGGAATGCCGAGCTCTGCCACGCAGACGGGGCCTCTGGAGGCGTAGAGAAGCCATTCGGGCGCACTGCCCCCGGTGCTGACGAGAACCCAAGAACCAAGACGCACAGCTGCCGCTGCTGCTGCTGCATTTTCATTGGTACTTTTGGCGTCGAGCAGTGCCGCTTCAGTGCGCGCAGCGGCAGAAGAAGACGATAAATGGGCGTCGTCGCTGGCGGCGCGGTCAGAACCTTCGAGCTTAAGGCCAGCGGTGCGCTTACGTGCGACCTGGCGGCGCATGGCCTCGTGGTGCACGGGCTTGAAGGACGGGTCGTCGTGGGGCCTCGCCTCGACGACGACACCCGTCTGCCAATTGTCGAACCTATCTTTGGCGAAGATTTGGTCCCCGATGGAGAGTTTGGGCTCGGCCGCGGCGGCGGGTGCGCGGCTATGGCCACGGCGCGCGGGCGTGGCGGACGCAGCCGCCGCCGCGGCACCAGAGGCGCGGCGGCGTGTAGCCCTTGTCATGCCGCCGACCGGGTCCGCCCCGCGCGCTCGCACGCCTGTCAGGAAAGCAGGAAGGGTAAAAGGCGAAGGCAGTGGCAGACGCGCGCGTCGGTGGCGGCGGCTCTCGCGCGCCTTGGCTCCGTCCGGCAGGGGCGCGCGTCCGTGTGCGCGCGCGGGCAGGCGGGCGGGCGCGACGCGGCTCTGCTAACGTTGGTCTTGCTTGATCTTTCCTCGTCGCATGTTTGCACGCGACAGTGTGAAAACTAGTTTTTGAACCAATGTAAGATACCAATGGCCTAGTCCAGAGCTAGTTTCTGTACTATGGATTGTTGCTTTTTTGCTCCCTACGACAGGAAGCAAGCCAAATTTTAATGAGATGAACAGCCAGGTTCTACAAGCTCCTCTTGTCCATTGCATGGTCGGGAGATGGCACAGCGATCCAGCAGTGTTCGTCACTTTCTTTAAACATCTCGTTACAAAAAGGGAAAGAAAAGAAAAGAAAAGAAGAAGGAGAAGAAGGATTTCATCGATGGCGTCTCCATCCATGCATGCAGGTCGGTCAAGAGTGGTATGTTAAATGCAGCGCAGCGTGCGTTTCGGTGCTGTTGATGTCGAAATGGACGGGTGTGTTGTGTCCCCTGATGTCATGTAGTAGTACTATACCTACAGCCATGGACCCCCTTCTTTTCTTTTCATTTCTTTTTTGTTGAAAGAAAGGAAAGGGGCGAGAAGCGCTGTCTCTCCTTAGCCAAGAGGCAACTCCTAGCTTTGCCACAAGAGCCCATTTTGTCTTGAGCACGTGTCTATAACGTAATTTGGAGGTGTGATACGTGCATTTGTCTATGCTTCCTTGGCCTCAACGAGGATGGCGTAAATGATGTATCCAAAATAGATGAAAACGAAGACAACACCAATCCTCTTTTCCATGGTCCAACGGTTGAGAATGAGCGTTGAAATGTAGAGAATGACAGTAATGACAAGCACGACAATGTCAATCTTGAGGTTTCCTCGGTCAACGATGACGGGGTTTCCGCGAATCACCTCGGCAAATGCCCACGGCAGCCCGAGCCCGAGCAGGATGTCGAATACATTGGAGCCGACGGCATTTGCAATGGCCATGTCGGCATGCCCCTGTTTAGCAACAATCATGGAAGCGATCATATCTGGGACCGAGGTTCCGGCAGCGAGAAGGATGAGGCCCATGATGATGGCGTTGATGCCGAGGATGCAACCAATCTCGCTGGCGAGAATGACCGCAAGCTGGCAAGCGGCCCCGATCCACACGATGGACATGACAAATGTTGAAATAAACCAACGGTGAAAGCGGCCATCCTCATTGGAGCAGTCCGGAATGGTCGAGTGTAGCACAGCGACGAGAGGAAAGGAGATGAAGAAGTAGATCTTCCCTGACAAGGAGTCAGGAACCTCCCACCAGGGGCCGTCGTCGTCGTCGTCGTCGTCGTCGTCGCCACCGCCGCCCTTGCCGCCCCCCTCGCCTTCGCCTTGACCTTCGTTTTGGCCGCCGTTGACATTGTTGTTGTTGTCGTCGTCGTCGTTGGCTCCGTTATTGGCTTTGGGGTTCTGTTCGCCCCCTTGCTGGTTTCCCTGCGCAGAGTGGCTAATGTCGTGCACTTTGATTTCATTCTTGGAGCAGCGGCCGAGGATGGAAGAGTTGAAAACCATAAAGAGAATGTATCCGCAGTAGGTCAGAACGAGAATGGCCCCTTCAAAGGAGTAGACGAGTCCGACGTCGCACGTGAGCGTGTCGTCTGCCATGCTGACAAACATGTCGGTGCCATTGGTATGAGTGTAGCTGTAAGAGCAATTGGTTTCAAGCTCGTCGCAAGTGGCATTGTGGATAATGATGGTATTCTCATCGTCCACGTAAGTGCACACGCCTGTGTCGTTGATGATGAAGAGGACAAAGATGCCAATGGCCGCAACGTACCAAGACACGTCTCGCACCACCGGTCGCCAGTCGAGCTTGATGGGCTTGGGCGTGACGGCGGCGCTCATGGCGACAATGATGAGGATGTTGAAGAGAGCACTTCCCACAATGGTGCCGACGCCGATGGAGTTCTGGCTGCCAAAGGTGTCCGCGATGGAGGTGAAGAGCTCTGGCGCCGAGGAGCCGGCGGCCATGAACGTCGCACCCGCTACATCCTCACTGAGTTCGAGCTTCTCGCTGATTTGCTCGAGGGAGGGTTCGAAGAAGGTGTCGCAGACAATGGCGAGGGCGAGGAAGGCATAAAGAATGATAAGAAGGTTGAGGAATACCTTTCCGAAAGTGCCAGTCTCGCTATTGTTGCACTCGGTTCCGGCAGAGGCGAGATGACGCCTCCCGAGCTCGAGAAGACTGACATCAGCTTCGAGGGTGTTCGAGCCTGTCTCGTGCCAGAGAGCAAGCACGCCGCAGAGAAGAGCGACGACAGTGAGGCCGGCAAAGACCTTTCTGAAGACGCGTCGCGTCTGGGACCTCGCTTTGCGGAAAGAGCGCATGCGCGCGGCGAGACGGGATGTCGAGCCATCCTTGCCAGTGTTTGTCCTGTTGCTAGTGCCGGTACTGCTCCTACTGCGCCATTGTCGCGACAGATGCAAAGAAGAAGAAGAAGAAGAAGAAGGCATGCTTGCGGAAATGGCTTCGTGTGATTGCCTAGGCAATGCTTAAGAAAGCGCTTGCTGGCAGGACCAAAGTGGCTGAATTATGTAGAAAAAAGTGCGTGCGAGCGATACGATCTACAAGACTTTGCGGGCAGAGCACATGCACGGACAGTCTGCGCGCAGCGGCAGCAGCCGGGGCCGCAACAACAGCGTAAGAGGCTGGATGACTCCTCGAAGGTGTGCGTGCTTGCGTGCGTGCTTGCGTGCGTGTGTGCTCGCTCGACCTCGCCGCTGCTGCTAAATTTTTCGTTTCGCCGCTGGCGACGAGGTCGAGGTCTTTTTCGTTCGAGCGCGACGTGCCCGGGATGTCTCGCCGGGTGATGGCGTGAGTGTCGTGCGTCGACGCGCAAGGAAGACGCCGCGAAGTCGCGGCACTCGAAGGGCGGTGGCGGCGCGCGCGCAGCGCTCTGGCCGCGAGCTCTCAAGGCCAACGACTGAGTATTACTCGTCTTGTGTCTTGGTTGTGCAAAGGAAGAAGAGTAAAGAGGAGAGAAGCTGGATGGTTCGCCACGCCGTCTCTCCTCGCTGATCAACTGACTACTTGCTTACTTACCGACTGACTGCCTGCCTGGTCAAAACTCAAGCAACGAGCAAGTTTCGCCTACCAGCAGCTTGCTTGACCGCTTGAAGCAATATAAGGAAGCACAGGTGGGTGTGTGCGCGGTGCGCGATGCGCGGTGCAGGCGCAAGTCACCGCAAGAGGCTAGCCAGCTAGCTAGCTAGCTAGCTAGCTAGTTAACCTCTCTATAGTTTCGATTACAAAGCAGAGAAGCAAGCGCACTCCGGGAGACGCGAGGTTCAACGCTCAAAAAAAACTTTCAACACCAAGAGTTCTGCTCCCTTTTCCCCTTTCCCCCCATTCTTTCTTCTTTCCACCGACTGACACCGCTACGGTCACCGCCCAGGTCCTTGATTGGGAGAAACGGATCGTTTTCGACCCTTTGCTGCATTTGGCCAGTAGCAAGGCCTGCCAGCGGGGGGATAGAGGCGGGGCGGTGCCTTCTCTCTCTCTCTCTCTCTCTCTCTCTACCTCGCGGGATATCGTTTGTCCTTGATTGCTCGTACATTTCGTGCGGCCATGGCTTCGCCTAGCTTGCAAGCTGTCCCTGGTGGCAGCTGCCACTGCAGGGTAGTATCCGGTGATTCCTCCGTGCGCGCTGCACTGCGCCACGCTGCGCAACGCTTTTCGGTCGAGGCCCTAATTTTTTTTTTCTTGCTGTCCGTCTCGCGTTCTCGCCACCATTGCGCACACCTTGTTTCTCTGCCCGTCTTGGATCTGCGTTCCGCAGACGAGAACGACTGTCGGCCGCACGGCCTCCTCGACGGACGGTCAAGCCCAGACGCGGGCCGCACCGGCGTCCGCCCGCGCGCGGGGCCCGGCTCGAGCGAGCGAGCGAGCGAGCGAGCAAGCGAGCAAGCGAGCAAGCGAGCAAGCGAGCAAGCGAGCAAGCGAGCAAGCGAGCAAGCGAGCAAGCGAGCAAGCGAGCAAGCGAGCAAGCGAGCAAGCGAGCAAGCGAGCAAGCGGGGTTGGCTCCGCCGGCGCGCCTGGCCTCCCGTGCGAGCGTGGCTGTGGCTTGCTTCACCGTCACCGGAGAAGTCGCGAGGCTCGCTCGCCCTTACTTACTTGCTTGCTTGCTTGCTTGCCTGCGCGTGAGCGAGCGCTACGCAGCCGCTCGCCGGCCGAGGTTCTTCTGTTGTGCCGCTCGGAGGGCGCGAGGCGAGGCCCGTTCCCGGGCTCCGTCCAGCTCCAGCTCCAGCTCCAGCTCCAGCCCTGGCCTCGCGACGCAGGCGGGGCGGGCGTCTCGTCTCCATCCGTGCCGCAGCCTCTCCTCCTCCCCTCTCCTCTGCTCTCCTCGCTTGCCTCGCCTCGAGGCAGGCGGGCGAGCGAGCGAGCGAGCGACTGCGCCATCGTAGTTAGCCAAGCCCTCTCTCTCTCTCTATACCTGGGGGAGGGGGGACTCCGCATTCTTGGCGCTGCCCTGCCTGCCCTGCCCGCTCCGCTCCACTCCGCTCCGTTCGGCGTCCGCTCCGCCGGGGTTCTGCCCTGCCTGCGCCCCGCCTGCCGCCGGCCAGCTCGCGCCGCGCTCCCCGAGGCGTGGCGGGCCAGCCGGGCGGCCAGAGCCGCGGAGGCGTGCATGGCACGTCTGCTCGCGTCTGCTAAGAAGAGAAAGACGAGCAGAGGGCAGGGAGCAGAGCAGGGAAAAGCAGCAGAAAGAAAGAAGGAAAGAAAGAAAGAAAGAAGGAAAGAAGGAAAGAAAGCGAGAAAGAAGGAAAGCGAGAAAGCAGAGAGCGCCGCGGCAGAACAGCAAACGCGGCGCGAGCTCGGCGCGAGGCAGCAGCAGCAGCGCAGCGCAGCGCAAGTGGAGCGGAGCGGAGCAGGCCCGGCGCGCGGCCGGCATGGAGACGTGCGTGGCGGACCCGCGCGCGGAGGAGGTCGCCGCGGCGGCGGGCGCGGCGGCATCCGGCGGGCTCGGGACCCTGGGCCCGCCAAGGCGCAGGCTGTGGCGGCCGAGACCGGCGGCGAGACCTCGCGCGCGCAGCTTGTCCGCGGCGAGCCTGAGGCAGCTGCAGCAGCAGCAGCTGCTGCTGCAGCGGCAGCTCGAGGCAGAGGCCGGCGACGCCCCGCGGCGGTCGCAGCCGCAGCCGCAGCAGCGGCCGCCGCCGCCGCCGCAGCAGCCGCCGCAGGAACGAGAGCTCCAGCCGCAACAGCAGAAGCAGAAGCCGCGCATGGAGAGCCATGACGGGCCGCATGCGCGCCGCGAACCGACGCCCGCCGTCTCGACGGGCCACCTGAAGCGCGCGCACTCGGGCCACGGCCCTCACGGCCGCCGCAAGCGCGCGCTCTCGCTCTCGGAGGGTCTCCTCGTGCTCGGCGGCCACGGCAGCCACGCTCTCCGCGCGCGTCCTCAGCCGCAGCAGCAGCAGCACCAGCAGCAGCACCAGCAACAAGAACAGCAGCAGCGCCATCCTCAGCCCCGCCATTCCCAGCAGCAGCCCGCGCATGCTCACCCGGCCGGCGCCAGCGGCCTCGGTCCGAGCCCGGGCCCGGGCCAGGGCCCCTCGGACGCGCGCCCGAGGCGCTTCGCCGTGGCGCTCTCGCTGCTGCGCCTCGAGCGCGAGCCGCTGCCGCAGCGCCCCTCGCGCGGCGCCAAGCAGCAGCAGCAGCAGCAGCAGCAGCAGGACCAGCAACAGCAACAGCAACCTCAACAGCGCGAGGCCCACGCCGCGCGCGGCGCCAAGCTCGTTGGCGCCAAGCTCGACGCCGCCAGCCTCGACGCCGCCAGCCGCGACGCCGCCAGCCGCGACGCCGCCAGCCGCAACCTCGACCTCGACCTCGACCTCGGGCTCGCGCAGCGGCAGCGGCATGGCGGCGAGGGCGCCGCCAAGCAGCGCGTGCAGCAGCAGCAGCAGCAGCAGCAGCAGCAGCCGCAGCGCGAGGCCAAGGAGCAGCGGCAGGAGCAGGAGGGCGCCGCGCCGCGGAAGCAGGCGCGCAGGAAGCGGCAGCGGCGGCAGCAGCAGCAGCGGCGGCGCAGACTCAAGGCGGCGCAGGGCCATGGCGCCCTGGGCATGGGCATGGGCATGAGCATGAGCATGGGCATGGGCATGGGCCCGAACGGCGGCGGCAGACCGGCGCGGACCCGCGTGGGCGACGCCGTGCGCGTGCAGCTCGTGGGCGCCGCCTGCGCGTGCGGCGCGGACAAAGATGGCCTGCTGCACCGTGCGGAGGACGCCGCCGACGCAGCTTCGGTCGAAGAGGTCGCTGCCGTCATCCACGGGCTCATGTGGAGCGGGGCAGGGACCAAGCGCAAGTCCAAGGCCAGCAGGACCAAGAGCCCGGGCCTCCTCGCGGGCGGCAGCGGCGGCGCTGGCATCCTGAGCGGCAGCGGCTCCGGCAGGAAGGCGCGCAAGAGCGCACCCCGGTCCGCGCCCTCGCAAAATTCCTACGGCAGCGGCACCGCTGCCGCCTCAAACCCTGCAATCGAACGTACCAAAGAAAGAGAGCGCAGCCTCGACGTTGAGGTCGAGGTCGAGGTCGAAGTCGAGGCGGCCGCGGGCGTGGCGCTCCTTGGCCAAGTTGCAGAGGAGGCGCGAACCAAGCTTGCGCTCGAGGAGGTTGTGCGCGCCTTTGTGCATCCCTTTGGACGCCGGATCTCATGCTTTGGCGAGCCCGACGGCGCCACCATCCTCATCGAAAGCCATGCCGACTCGGACTCGGATTCGGACTCGGAATCGGACTCTGATCTCGACCCAGACAATAATAATGGAAACGACGATGGCGCCTGTCGCAGGTATGACAAGACAAATGAAACGAAAGGCCAGCAAGGCCTCGCGACAGACCCCGAGACGGACTACAAGACGACAATGAAACGCTTGCGAAAGCGTCTGAGCGCCGCACTGGCGCAAGGCACGGAGTCCGCGGCCTCGTTGAGCGGGCGAGTCGCAACCGAGGTGATTGCGCAGCTCGCACGCATTGTGCATGCGCGACGACGCGAAATGATGTCGAGTGCATCGACATCGTCCAGCGAGCCCCAGCACGGGGCCGCCGAAGACCCAATCGGGAGCTTGCCAGCCATGGAGGCGGCCGCCCTGATGCTTCGGCACGTGCCACATTGCGGCCCGCGGTATGTTGAGGCCATTCGCACTTGCGTGAGCGAGTGTGTGGCCAGTACCCTGCCTCACGAGGCCAAGCACTCTCCTGCCGCCGAGTACGCGCAGAGCGCGCTGTGTGCCGCGCTTCGGGCATTTCTCCAGGTCCTTCGCACGCCAAAGGCTGGATGTTCGCGCGAAGGCCTTGCTGATACCTTTTTATTAATGCTCAACAAGGCCCGACGGCTGCACACTGTGGGTTTACCTGGGGTCGCGGTGGCGCTTCTGAATAGTTGCATGGCCGAGCTCACCAAGCGCTGCCCCATGGAGACGGCGGGGCACGTCATTCTTCGCATGACGCGGGCCTGGCCGAGCGGAAGCGCAAGCATGATGTACCTGGAGCTGGTGGATACGTTTTTGCACCTGAGCAGCAACGAGGTCTTGGCGCGGTGCCCTGTCGCGTCGGCGGCGCTCTTTCGCCGATTGTGCTCGCAGCTGCAGTCTCCAAGCGCTCAGGAGGTGCGTCGTGCGCTCGATGTCTTGGACGCACCGCATGTCATGCTGAACTTTGTCACCACTTCACCAGCCACGCACAAGGCTGCGCGGGAGGCACTGTACAGTTCATCTCGCGCTCATTGGTCACCAAGCATTCGCGAGCTCTGCGAGCAGGTTTTTGATAAGCTTCTCGACTTTGCTTGATGCGAAGCTCTCTATTTGTTCTTTATAAAAGAAGAGGAGAGGGGAAAGGAGAGAGAAAAAAAGGAGTCAGAGAGCCTTTCGGACTCTTTCTTTGTTGGTTGACACGTACGTAACACTTTTACACACATACACTGCGCGCGCAGCATCCTGCTTGCCATGCTTTTGCTTTTGCTTTTGCTGTTGCTGCGCTTTGATTATATAGCTAGATTTACCTACCTCTCGTTTTATCAAAAAGATCTATTTCGTGGTCACGAAGTACGCCTCAGTGTTAGGTCACCGCAAAGCGCGGCGCTTTGCGGTCTGAGGGCCGTGGAGAATTTCATTGATCAATTTGCTCGAAGTAAAAAGAAATCCATCTCTTCCATCTCGTTGTGGAAGCGAACACATCAATTTGATGTGAAAACGAGATCTCTAGATGACATGGAAAATCATGCATGTCTTGAGGCAATCTCTTTTTCTCCTTTTCTCGACCCAAGACTTCGACCCAAGACTTCGACCAAAGACTCCGAAAAGGAGATAGACCATGGCCTGACGTGAGGCAGGTCACCCACAAAAGTTCCCATGTCTTTCAGAAGTCGTGGCTTCGTGTTGTCTAGTGGAGATAAGCTGCGTACGAGATGGTCAGCGATACCGAAGTCATGAGGCCAGCTTGACTATCAAAGGGGAGTCTCATGAAAACAAGTTGCCATGATTTGCTCATGCCGTGGAGGAGGGTGCGAAATAGGTTTCTTCACCAAGAGGCGTCACATTTAGTCAAACCAACAGCGCTTGTGACAAAGAGCATGTCCACTTCAGTGGATCATACAGGCTGTAACTACAGAAATTTATTGAAAGGTCAATTGTGGGCTCGTAGTAGTAAATGCGAGGACTAGCCTGTAGACGACCTTGACTCCTTGGCCAAGCCTTGATCTTGGCTAAAGCATGTTCCTAGATGTTCCTCTTACTTTGCTCTGCTGCTAGCAACCCTCTAGGCCGGACCAGTGTGCGTGAGTCTAGGTGGTGCATGTCTCACGTTCGAACGGTGTAGAAAAGCGTTCGCTTCCCAGTGCTTCCGCTCCACCCCTCTTTCCCCCCAAATCCCCGCCGCCGCTCCCCCGGGGCGATGTCTGGATCCCGGCGAGAACCCGTAAATGCCGTTACGTCATGGCCACTGCACGCCCTGCACGTCTACGGTCTCTTCCTTCCTTTCCCCCCTTCCCTCCCTCCTTCCCTCGTTCCTTCCTGTGCTGGGATGGCGTGTCTGACCGCTGCCGATTGATTGTCCGTCTACGACAGGGGCCAATTTCGTTCCTGGAGAGCGGTGTCACTGGCCATGGTGGCCAGTCGTCACGTGAGCTCCGAGAAAGGCCGCCACAAGCGCCGCGACGCAGTTTTCTTCGCGTGACTGTGAGGCAGAAGCGATGCAGACGTCGAGGCGGACGTTCGCGACTCCGGTGCACCTCAGGTCGACTCGTCACGGTGGGAGCAGCTGTAGCAGCTGCAGCAGCGAGGTGGGGTGGCAGCGGCGTGGGTGTCTCCTTGCGAGCAGCAGCAGCTGCCATGGCTGCAGACGCTTGCCTGCCTCCTTGACGACGACGACGACGTTGGCAATGCTGCTGCTGCTGCTGCTGCTGCTGCTGCTGATGATGATGATCATGGACGAGGCCGTCGGCTACGACTCGGAGATTCTTTTCTCAACGGCTGCCACCGCTGACGTCACGAAGACCTGAAGAAATCATTGCGCAGAGCAACTTGGGGGAGCGCGCTCGCACACACGTATGCGTATGCGTGCGTGCGTTCGATGGGTCGGTCGTATCGCTTTCGCGCGCAAATTGCCGTTGGGGACGGCCCGGCCGCGGTGATTCTGCCAGCTGCTCTGCAGCCAGCAGCAGCTCATCGAGTGCCTGGTCTCGCCCGCGTAATTCTGGGCAGGCGGCCCGAGACGTGCGGTCGCAGAGGGGGGGTCAACTTGGAAAGCGAACCTGGTCGGCGGAAAACTAGGATGAAAGGAACAGGCAACGTGCGCGCGGCCGTAGCAGTGGCCGGCGTGTTTCCGTCAAGTCCTCCAGAAGGAAGGAAAGATGCGTCCATCACCCGCCATCGGAGGCGCTTCGGCAGCGGCCGGCGCAGCGCAGCCCACGGCTAGCAGGCTGACTCGTTGCTAGCGGTGCGGATGGATGGTTTGATTGGCCGCAAGAGCGCGCGAAACGCACGACTTTGAAAATTTTCTCTTTGGACTGCAGTTGTCTTTAGGCCATTGTGTTTTGTTTGTTTGTTTCTTTCTTTCCCCGCACGATGAAACGTGTGCATGCACATCCAGCCACACTCCTGCCAAGCCAGCCACAGCCATCCTCTGCAGTGCGGCCAGTGCTGTTGCGCTGGTTGGCTGTTTGCAGTTCGGCCCTGTCTACAGGGCCGTTTGCAGCCAGCAGCAGCTAGCTGTGCTGGCTGTTGGCCGCCAGCAACACCTACGAGTTTTCAAAATTGCTCTCAACCTCCCAGATGCGAGTGAGTCCACGTCGTCCGCGTCCATCCATTTCCTTGGACCATCTATCCATCCATCCGTCCACCAATCGTTTTCCTCCGTAGCAACGACGCGAACTCGAACTCCGCCGCCGACGGCCGAAGAACCGCGTCCTCGCGCCAAAGAGAGCAAGGGTTCCAGGATGCGAGAACGACGGTTAGCGGCCGTTGGGCTCGTGCGGGACGCGGTGCCTGTGTCCCGCTCCCTTTCTTCCTGCGCCAGCGCAACGCAAGACGCAGGCTCGCGCAACGGTCTGAGCCGGGCTCCACGTGCGGGAGGCCAAGGTGGCTGCGGGACGGATGTGGGCGTGCGCGCTTTTTTTTAAATCCCACATGGACCCCGCACAAGTCGTTCTGCGGGCCTGTCCACCGGCTTGCGTTCTGCGGTCAGCGGACTGAAGAAACGCCCTGTATGCCCCCATTCTAGAGGGTTTGGGTCCGGGTGACCGGGTGACCTAGGGGGGCCCTCGCGGAGTATTGGGTGTAGCGGTGCGAAACGTGGCGCCTGTTCTCTGGGCGTCTCGCGCGGTCCAAAACTTGGTCCGCGTCGCGCGAGAGGCAGCAGCTACTGGAGGAGGGGAGTGAGCGGGAGGTGGGGGGAATGCGGGCGTGGCTGTGTGTAGGCGGCGGCCTCGCTCCGCCCGCCCGCCTGACGTCACTTCGGCCGTCACTCGTGCCACGTGGAGCGCGCCCGCACTTTCCCGCATGCCGCCCGCAGCGCCCGGACCGCGTGATGCTCGCAGGCGGGGCGGCGAGGCGCGCTGCGGGCACGCGCTGCGGGTGCCGCGCGGGAGGAGGTCACGTGCGCTGGTCTCCCGGCCGATCGCCGCGCCGCCCTTATTGTTAGTCATCCATGGCCACGCACCGTTGCCGCTGCAGGCTCTGTTCGTAGGCTTCGCTCCCGTGGTGCAGCAGCAGCAGCAGCTGCAGCAGCGTGGCAGAGGTGGCTGCGGCTGCTGCCTGCCACGTGCCAGCCCGCCCTTGGCCTCTCTCCCTCTGCCCTCGCCTGCCTGCCTGCCTGCCTGCCGCGAAAACTGCTCGCCTGTCCTGCTTGCTAGCAGTGCTCGTGAAAAAGTAAAGGCGCCCCGCGGAGAGAAAGGCTTCCTTTCCTTGCCGCCATGGGATGCACCGCAGAAGCTCGCTCGCTCGCACGCACGCAGGCACGCAACGCTCGCAGGCGCGGGTGCAGACGCAACGCGGCAACGCGAGCTCGCTGTCGCAGGCAGGTGCACTGCCGACACAGGCAACGCGTGTGCATTCGTTCGAGCCGCGCGCCCGCGAAGAAGGCGCGCAGAATTATGGCCTCCGCGGCCCCCAACCCGGGCGAGCCTCTGCCTGCGAGCGCCGTGGCGACGACGCTGCACGTGCGACGCGTCGCTGTCGCGAGGAGGAGCAGGGCCCTGCAGGCGGCGACGTGGCGACAGGCGTCGCACGTAGCTGCAGCTGCATTGCTGCTGCCACTGCTGCCGCTTGCCGGAGCAGCTCTAGATGCAGGCGGCTGCGGCTCGCGACTGCGACGGAAAGCGAAACCAAGAGCAAGCGGCCTCGCGGAGGACGTACGAATGAAGGCACGTGCTCGACGCGGCCAGCCATGGCCAGCCAGCTGAAAGGGAAAGAGACAGGAAAGGAAAGAAAACCCGAGGAAAAGTAGCTAAAGCCACCGTCATCATGATCGGCGAGAGCGAAAGATAGCGTGCCTTCAAGAAATGAAGAAAAGAAGATAAGATAAGCAAGGTGTGCGCCTGTTTGTCTGTCGCAGTCGCTGGTCGGTCGGTCGCTCGGACGCGCGTGCACGCGCCGCACACACCTCCCCGCTGGCTGCTTGCCTGCACACAAATTAAATACACGCGCACGCGCACGCGCCCGCCGCAGTCCGTCTGCCAGGAGGAGCTGTCTGCTGCCGGCGAGTACGTACTCGTCTCGCCTCGCCTCGCCTTGACTTCGGCCCCGGTCCCGACCGGCGCCGCCGCGTGGGCGCTGTCGCGCGCCCAGGCCGAAGCGCGAGGTTGGCAGGCATGCCAGCGAGGGAGAGGGAGGTCGATCGCCAAAACGTAGCGTAGCACCGCCCGCATCTTCCCGCAGCGTTGACCCACACGTCACCGCGAACACTGTGGGCCGCAGTAGCCGCTGCGGGCCCGCTGGCCGTCTCGCGAGCGGCCGGGCCGGCTGGCTCGCTACGCGACGCGACGCAGGCAAGCAAGCAAGCAAGCAAGCAAGCAAGCAAGGCGAGCAAGAGCGCACTGCCAGCGACGAAGCGGCGACAGCGCGGCGGGAGTCTGCGCCTGCGCCTCGCGGCTCCCTCCCGCCTCCCCGGGGCCTCGTCCGGCACGGAGAGAGAGAGAGAGAGAGCCCATGCCGCGGGTCGTTCACTCTTTCGTTCGTGCTCCCTTCCCTCAGGCTCCTTCGCTCCTTCGCTCCCGCGCTCCCTTCCGCGTCAGCGAGAGAGTGTCAGACAGCGAGTAGCCGGCGGCCGTCCGTCCCTCTATCAGCGAGACAGTCGGTCTCAGGCAGTCGCTACCGGGCCAACAAAGGCAGGCACGCACGCAGGCAGGCAGGCACGCAGGCAGGCCGACGTCGCCTCGGCACGCGGAGGCGCGCAGCCTGGCAGAGGCGGCCGCCCCGCGCCGCTGCGCTGCTCGTCCTCCGGCCGGCCGGCGCGCCCGGTCTGCTGGCTGCTGGCCAAGATGAAACTCCGCTCGCCGCGCACCCGCGCCGCCTGCGGTGCGAAGGGAGGCCGACACGCGAGGCGCAGAGAGGCAGGCAGGCAGGGAGGGAGGGAGGGAGGAGGCCGCGAACAGAGCCAGCCTGCGACGGAGCAAGGCAAAGAAGCGGAGCGCTTCGTCCATGGCGCCCGTCCCTCCCGTCTCTTGCGTCGCTGCGACGCCGGCGGAGACCCGCCCTGCACGCTGCAAGCTGCCAGACAATGCTGCAAGCGAGGCGAGGCGAGGCGAGGCGAGACGAGACGAGTCCGGCCGCCGCGATGGCCGCGACGCGACGCGAGGAGACCTCGCGAGAGAGAGCGAGAGCGAGCGAGCTTCGTACAGTCGCTCACGCATCCTGCTAACCCAAATACCTCACTTTCTTTCCCTCTTCTACTTTCCCCCACCCCGCCCCGCAGTCTGTCCCCGCCGCCGGCGCCGCTGCGGGGCTGCCTGCCTGCCCCTACTCTGCCCCTCCCCTTCCTTCCTGCGTGTTTCGAATTCAAACCATCTCTGGAAGCGGCGGCGGCGCGAGCAGAGCGCGCAGAGCAGGGAGCAGGAGGAAAGCAAACAGGCAAACCAGGATCGAGATCGATCGATCGCGCGAGTCCGATCGGCAGGCAGGCAGGCAGGCAGGCAGGCAGAGCAGCGCGGCGCGGCGCAGCGCAGCCGAGCAGAGCGAGCGAGGAGGGAGGAGGGAGGGAGAGCGCAGGCAGCATGATGGAGCCGCACTGCGAGGCCGCCGCCGAGGCAGCCCGCGCGCTGTTCTACCTGCACGCATCACCGGCGCTGACGCCCGCCAAGGCCGCGGACCTGATGAGGGCCGGCCTCGCGGCGCAGACGCCCGCCGCGCTGCAGCTGGACGCGCCCGCCCACGACGGCGCCGAGGAGAGCGACGACACCGAGAGCGGATACGGCAGCGCATCCCGCGACATGCTCGCCATCAAAGAGAGGAAAAACGGCAGCGGCAGCAGCAGGCACGCGCCGAGTAGTGGTACCGCCGCACCGCCACGCCGCCCGCGAAGCCGCCGTATCATGCTGCGCAAAAACCGCGACGCCGCCGCATTGTACAAGAGATCCGTCGACGAGGAGGACGCACAGCAAGAAGAGGAGGAGGCCAAGGACGATGAGTCAAGTCGCGGCGAACATGGCGATGACGCCATGTCCGTGGTCCAGGCCTGCGACATCAACAACAACAACAACAACAGCAGGCACGGAGGCGAGGTCGACGACGACGATGACGACGACGACGACGATGATGATGAGGACGTCGAGTTCGCAGAAACCCGCTCCGAGCCCCCTGGCCTCGGCGCAGGCTCCACGCCCAACACGGCCCTCGCAGCCCTCCTCAACCTCAACCGCGCCTTTATGCATGGCGCATACCCTTCTGTCGCCGGCCCTTCCTCGACTTCGGCCTCCGCCGTGGCCGCCGCCGCCAACCTCAAGGCGAACCCGTCGCATCATGGCCACATGGACTCTCTCTTGCAAGGCGCCTCCATGCTTGCCGACATGCCCGCCGCCGCCGCCCGAAGGGCGCGATCCAGCTCTGTCGCCGTCGTCGAGAAGCGCTTCTCCCGCGACGCCATGCCTGTCATGCGCATGAGCAAGGTCGGCGCCTACTCGCCTGATGAGCGCAAGCGCCTCATTGACAAATTCCTGCGCAAGCGCGAGAAGCGCATCTGGCGCAAACGTGTAAAGTACAATGTTCGAAAGAACTTCGCGGACAGCCGGCTCCGCGTCAAGGGCCGCTTTGTCCGCAAGGAGGACGAGGAGCAGCTTCGCGAGCTTCTCGTGCTCTCTTTTTAAAAGAAAGTCGCCCAAATCGCGCGCTGCGCGCTCCCCACTCACTCACTCACTCACATCCTTCCTTTCTTACCTACCTACCTCCCGACCGCCCGGCTGGCCTGACTTTCCTGTCTGCGACATTCGCCGGCCAGCAATGCAAATAGACAATCAGGCAGTCGGAAACGACAACGACAGCATTCCTTGCTACGGTCTTCACCGCAAGCCCGACATTCCTCACCACTTCCTTTATCACTGCCAAACACAACATTCTGTGAACGGCTGCCTCCCTCTGCGCTTGCTTCCGAGTTGATGCGCCAATGACGTCCGCGATAGCAGCTTGTCCGCGGGAAAGCTAGTATAAGATGTCATTGTGCCACTCATGCTTGGGTTCGCGGCGCGCACGTGCACATTTTTGCCTTGCCAAGATTTAGTCATCGTTAGTAGTTTAGACCTTTTCTGGTACTGCAATGTTGCATCCCTATTTTACTTTTCTTTTCCTTGCGCTTCTACAATTCTCAAAGTGCTCCCCAAAAATTGGTTCCAGCGGCGGCGGTCTTACAACTACGAAGCGCCGTTTGCCATGCCAGCTTCAACACAAAAGTATCAGCTGCAGCCAGATCATCGTTGAAAGAGCAAGTCGTGGGCCGATGAAAAGTCATCATGAGCATTCCTGCACGCGCTCGTGAAGCTGCCAAGTTCTTTGTCTTGTTTTTCTTGCGTGGTTTGCAGATATTTACTGGTATCACAGCCACATCATCGTTGAAGGAGCAAGTCGTGGGCCGATGAAAAGTCATCATGAGCATTCCTGCACGCGCTCGTGAAGCTGCCAAGTTCTTTGTCTTGTTTTTCTTGCGTGATTTGCAGAAATTTACTGGTATCACAGCCACATCATCGTTGAAAGAGCAAGTCGTGGGCCGATGACAAGTCATCATGAACATTCCTGCACGCGCTCGTGATGCTGTCACTCTAGCTTCGCAAATGAATGGACGAAAGAATGAATAACTGAATGAACGAACGAACACAACAACAAAAACAACAATGATGTTAATCAGGAGGGGGGGTTGGGTCAACGAGGCCGCTATTGCGCGGGAGTGAGATAGCTCGTTGGGACAAGGCCATAACGATCGTCCTGGAACTTGACCTGGCACCAGCCATCCTCGCCTTGTTCCATAACCTGACACACCTCACCAGCCTGCGCTGGGACTTCGTCGGGATTCGCGCCGGATGGCGCAAAATTGTACACAACATAGGCGTACACTGCAGCTTGAGCCTGAGCAGGTGGCGCCGGAGGGGGGGCTCGCTTCTTGGGTTTCTTCTTAACCTTCTGCACACCAGGATCGACCCACGTCGACTCGCCCGTGTCCATGTTATAGTAGTAATTGGTCTGATACTCTTCTGAGAACATGGTGACCCAGGGTGAGGCTTCTTCCTCCTGAGCAGGGGGCGGGCCCAAGGGCAAGGGTGGGGTATTCGCAACGCGAGCTTGCATCGGGGCTCCGCCCGAACCCGAAGAGGCAGAAGCCGCAGCAGCAGCCGCAGCAGCAACGCCTCCGCCGCCGCCTCCACCAAAACCGCCGCCGCCACCACCACCACCAAAACCACCGCCGCCACCACCGCCGCCGCCGAAACCACCGCCGCCACCGCCAGCGCCTCCTCCACCGCCGCCACCGCCGCCGCCGCCAGTCTTGGGCGCGACCGTCTGCACATTGCTACCGAAGAGAGACGAGGGATGCACGCCATCACGAACCATGGAGTTCTCCACTGCACCTTGCGGCAATCCCGCTTTTTGCATTCGTTCGTATTTGCCCATATCTGGATGATCAGAAGGCAAAAGCTCCAGATTATCGTCAGCACTGCTGGCAGAAGGAGCCCCACCGCCGCCTCCACCGCCTTCTGTGCCAACCTTGGGCCACTTTTTCGCGGGAGGCTTGCTCGAAGCTGCGGGAGTGGGCGCACCACCACCGCCGCCACCGCCGCCGCCACCGCCGCCACCACCAAAGAGACCAGCCAGGGCAGCATGCCTATCGGCAATAGCGCCAGAAAGCTTTACAGAAGCCGGATGACTTGTGGCAGCAGGCGTCGACGCTGCGCCGCCGCCGCCACCGCCGCCGCCGCCGAAGATGCCCGCAATTGCAGCTTGCCTTGCAGCAATGCCACCACCCCCAAGCTTGACAACGGGTTCTTTGGCGGGTGCAGGCTTCGAAGCCGCTGCTGCACCGCCACCAAAGATTCCTGCGAGTGCCGCCTGCTTTGACCTGATGCCTGTGGCGACATGGCGATGCTCCTCGGGCTCTGGCTCGGGATCCTTCTCCACGGATTTGTGGCCGCCTCCCGAAAACATTGCGCCAAGAGCACGAAAGGATTTGCGGATTGAACGAGCACCCGATGAACGCTTGCTCGCGGCCGGTTTGGCAGGAGGCGCAGGTTTGCTCGCGGCAGGTTTTACAGGAGGCGGAGGTTTGCTCGCTGCAGGCTTGGCGGGAGGCGGAGGTTTGCTCGCCGCTTTCGCAGGAGGCGGCGGTTTGCTTGCCGCCTTGGCGGGAGGCGGAGGCTTGCCGGCGGCCTTGGCAGGGGGAGCCGGCTTGCTCGGCTTGCTCGGCTTTGTCGGTGCTGCAGCAGCACCGTCGCCAACGCCAGGCGCCGGAGCCATCGTCATCGTGTCTTGACCAAAGACGGACGAAGGATGCACGCCATCTCGAATCATCGAGTTCTCGACTGCACCTTGTGGGAGACCAGCCTTCTTCATGCGCTCGTACTTGCCCAAATCGGGATGCGAAGGATCCACCACCTCGAGACCTTCGACAAAGTTGCCATCTGCGCCGCCAGCGTCTTGGTCTACTTCTTCTTCCTCCTCAAAGTCTTCCTCTGCGTCCGTTTCTTCAACTTCGGCAGGAGGAGGTCGTACCGGAGGAGGCGGCTTGGCGACTGGGGCAGCCGGCTTGTTGCGAGGCGGGGGCTTGGGCTTGCCCTTTGGAGGCGCTGGTGGCTTGACGATACGGGTTGACACGGGTCGCGCCCGAGGCGGGACAGGCGGCTTTTCGGAGACCCGCGGCAGTGCTGGCGGCTGAGGCGGAAGGTCAGCCTCTGCCAAGGCCTCGGCCTTCATGGACTCGACGCGCTCCTTGGACGCGCCCTTTGGCGGTGCAGGGGGCACGGGTTTTGTCCTGGTGATGCTCGGCTTGCGCAGCGACTTGATGGACTTTTTCATAGACTTGGTCTTCTTCGCCTTGGGACCTTTCCCGGACCCTGATCCAAGCGTCCGTGGTTCGGGCCATCCCTCCGGCAGATGGCCGTACTTGGTAAAGACGGCCTCTGCGATCTCCATAAACGTCCACCGCTCGAATAGAGGCTGCACATTCTTGACGCGCGAGGGGTCAACCTCCTCGTAAAAGGCCTCAAGCTCTGCCACCGACTTCTCGCTCATGGTGGGCGAGTGCGTGCGTGCTTGCTTGCCTGCTTATTTGCTTGCTTGTTTGCTTGTGTGCGTGGGCTGGCAGGCCGGTGAACACCGCGCAAGGAATGGAGTGGAGCTCGCCCCTTCGCTCGCTCACTCGCTTCCTCACTCGCTCGCTTCCCCGCTCGTCCGCTGCGCGGGACTCCGCCGCCCTCTCGCGGCCGCGCGTTCGCAGCGTGCCCCCGCGCCGGCACGTGCACCGTCACGTGTTCGCGCTTTGCGCTTTGCCGCCGCTTCGCCGCCGCGCCTGCATCCCTCCCCCTCTCCCTCCTCTGTTCCGCTGCTGCACGTGCCTCGCGCGAATGGACGCGAATCGAGTATGCGGAGATTCTGCACTTGCCACGCGTGCGCCGCAACTCGTCTATGCGCGCCCGCAACTACGCTATCCCTCCTTCCTTTTTTTTCCTTTTCTTTTCTTTTTCATTCTTTTTTCTTTTCCCGCGGCAGCCAGCTGCTTCCTGACCTGGCCCAAGTGGGGTATTTAAATTGCTCCATTGTCCGAAGCGTTTGACCGACTTGCGCGCGAGGGACACACGTCTCGCGACCTCGAGGTTAAAAATTTTGCGAGTCGGTGTGTGCACGCGCTGCACGCGCACACTCGCCGCCGAGACCTGCTGCTGCTACTACCTGGACCACGGCACGCAGGACAGACGGCCAGCCAGACTCGTCCTGGGCACGAGGTACGGATGCCGGACAGGCGATCGCTCGCTCGCTAGCTCGCTCCTTTCCTGCTTTCTTCCTTCGTTCTTCACAACTGGCTGCTGCGCCCGCACAGACTAGGCCCTACGAGACGTACGAACGAGCCCGGCCCCATCCCGCGTTCGTAATAAGGCCTGCACGCTTTCTACCTGTGGACAATGGGCTTGTTGAACTTGGCTGTCACGATCAAGACTCCGACTTGCGCACACTTCAAGTTAGTTGTTGGCGGCATGTACTGTATAGAAGTATTGGCGGTCGCTAAGAAGGGGGAAGGGGTGTGCGCAGGCAGAGGTGAGACCGATGGCGCGTTTGGCGAAGCGAAGCGAAGCAACTCACCGAACGACAGACGGACTCCTAGCACTCTGGCTCCATGAGCATGGACGAATGAATGAATGAATGAACGAACGAACGGATGGGAAGGAAAGTCATTGATAATTGGTTTTGATTTTCTCGAGATCATCAAGACGCACATGGCGCAAAAGGGCGAGAGATTGTTGTACCAGACAAGGAAAAAGGACATCGACAAAGTCTTGACGTTCTGGCGCCATGGATATGGATGATCGAATGATTGATTTCGGAAAAAAAGAAATGAAAAAGGACATTGAAAATTGATTTTGTTTTCTCGAGATCGTCCAAACGCACGTGGCGCAAAAAGGTGAGAGATTGTACAGTCAAGGCAGAAGGACATTGCTCTACTCGCTGCGCTGACCAGACAGTCCCTTGAGAGAAAAAAAGACGCCATGAAGACATCGATCTCAAGAGACGTATCGGCCAGATGCCGCAGCAGCAGCAGAAGCGAGCGCCCCACCTACTCCCTTCGCAAGAATTACCAATCTGATCAGGTTCAAAGGGTTTGATCTCAGCGACACTAAGTCGCACCCCCGACCTTGACTGCAAAAACATTTCACATCCGCGCAAGTGGTGCGCTTCGAAACGATGCGAGCTGGCTAAATCGCTTGGCTGACCGGCGGAAGAGACCACGCATGCAAACACGCGTAGCGTTAATCCGCTCGCGGCAGCCCTGCATGCGAACCTATCTCGCGTTCCTGAAGGAACGTTGGGAGAGAGGACGCAATTTAGGCGAGACCAACGTTGCGGTCACCATTGACAGAGGACGGCGTGGGCTCCGGGCCGTTTTCGCCAATCTTGTCAAAGTTTTCGGGGGCAAAGACGGGCTTGCCCATGCGCTCGCGGCGAATGAGCAGGCACGACCAGCAGGCCGCAAGGAAGGCGGCCACCGAGAGGACCACAATGGCAACGATAGCGCCGGTAGAGAGCTTCTCCTTCTCCTCCTCGACCTCGGGGGTCAGCGACGGGCACGAGAACCAGTTGCCAGAGACCTCACCGTCGTCATCCTTGCAGGTGATAAAGAGGTCGTTCTGGCAGGCCTCGAACCAGGAGTCGCAGTAATCGGCCTGGATGGGCATCTTCTCCATCTCCCACTGGTTAAAGTCGGGGTTGCCGGTGTGGTCCTCGTGCGGGGCGTACTTGCGGAAGAGACCAGCGTTGACGTCGCACTCGTAAAAGCAGTACTCCTGCACGAAGAAGCGCTCGCACTGCTGGCTCAGGGTCTGGCAGCGGTTCCAGTTGAACTCAGCGCCGTAGGCCTCGCGCATGTACTCGGGGCTCTGGACAATGTCGGGCGTGCAGCACGAGTTGTCGTTCCACGGGTGGCACTCGGGCAGCTGGCGGTCCGTCTGGGGCACGTCGTGGCTGTAGTCGTCGTACTGGAGGTGGCACACGTCCGTGTTGCTGTAGTCCTCATCGTGGAGGCCCAGCGCCAGGCGGTTGGCGGTGGTGGCGTCGTTCGGGTTGTCGTTGCTGAAGAACCACATGGTGTAGCTCACGTTGTAGCGCGAGTCCGTCTTGGGGATGTACTCGAAGGCGCCGCCGAACAGGTTGTTGCACAGGCCCTCACCGTTGGTGTAGATATCGGCAAAGGTCTTGCACTCCGTGTCAGTCTCGGCCTGGGCCGCGCCCACCGCCACCGCGGCGACGACCATCGCGAGCATCTTGGACATCATCCTACTTGCTTGCTTGCTTGCTTGCTTGCTTGCTTGCTTGCGTCCGACTCCTTTTCTTTGTGCGTCGCGTTCCGGGTTTGGTGGTTTGGTCTGCCCTGCTCCTGCTTGCAGTTGGTTGCTTACCCAGACCCCACGGCGGCGCGTGCCCGAGCCTTACAGTGGCAAGCTCCACCGGCCGCCACTGCCACTTCATGCAATCAGCCACTGCCCTATGAATTACTGCCCGCGATCTCCCACTAAACCGCGCAACTTGCATCCAGTGTGTAGTAGAGAAGAGCTGCGGAGACATGCGGGGGCGCGTGCGCGGGCTCCGGTCACGCTGCGTCTCCCGCAGCGGCGGCAGCGGCCGGCAGCGGTCCGAATGACTGGCGCGGGCGCGGTGCGCACCGATCGAGCACTGCCAAGATCGCAATCCTCGGCCCCGGCAGCCGCCGCCGCCCCGCGCCAAAGAAAGGGCCCGCGCCCGCGCCGCGCGCAGGCACGCAGGCAGGCAGGCAGGGCGCGGCGGCGGCGGCGGCGCGAGGGCGAGGCAGGCAGGCAGGCAGGGCGCGAGCTGCAGTGGATGCAACCATTTCGCAATCCAGCTGCCACTACAGCCACACAGACAGACAGACAGACAGACGGACGTCGAATACCCTCTCAAGTCCGCGTCTCGAGACGCCACGCTCGCATCATCGGTCCCTCGATCGATCGCCGCAGACGCGCGAACGCAGGCGCCTCTGCGGCAGCACAGCGGACGCGCGAACGCAGGCGCCTCTGCGGCAGCACAGCGTCTGCAGCACAGCGTCTGCAGCGGCAGCGTCCGCAGCGGCAGCGTCTGCAGCGGCGCCTCCGAGCGCGAGGCCCGTATCTTGCCCGCCGCGCCTAGCTGGCCAGCATGACGCGGGGGCGCTAGCGCAGGCGGGACCGGTCATGCGCGGCGGGATCAGGCGAGGCGAGGCGAGGCATGGGTGGACGCTGCGGCGGCACAGCAGGCGGCAGGCGGGCGACCGTTCGGCCGGGCCCGCCTCGGCTCGCCTCGGTGGCCTCGGCGCGGCTTGGCTCGGGGCGCGCGAGCTGGGCGGCGGGCCACTGGCAGGGCCACTGGCAGGGGCGCCGAATTCGATCCCACTCAGCGCCGCCGCGCGTGCTGCATTGCTGCTCAGGCCCGCTGTGCTGGGCTGGCAGCGCCGCGGCGTGCGGGCATCGGCCGCGCCGCGATGAAGGCGAGATCAGCAGTGGGGAGGGAGGGGGGCGCTTCGGAGCGGGCACCAGAGCCACGAGCTGGCGTGGAGAGGATGCGGCGAGGCGGAGCGAGGAAGAGCAGCGTTTCGGCAACGCCGCCATGAACGCAAGGCTGGGATTGCGGCGACGAAGCAGCGGCAGAAGGAGCGGAGCGGAGCTGAGCAGGCGTGCGTACGTGCGGGCGTCTGCTGCTGCGTGCGTGGTATGGCGGATACAAACGGACGGAGGAGCTCGGGAGGTGGCGGGGAAAGGTGACAAGTCGAGGAGCTTGGAAGTTGGCGCATTTACGGACAAGTGGCAGGAGCTGGACTGCCAAGTCACTGCGTGCATTCTGTGGTGCTGCTGCGCCAGCGACAGCGACGGCCGATGACAGATGCATGGTGTCTGCAGTGTCGTGATAGCGTCACCAGCAGCAGCAGTGCAGCTACAGCATGCACTCACTGCCACTGCTCATGGTGGTGTGGAGAGCAGCTGCACTGCAGACACCATCTCTGTCAGTGCCAGGCGTCCAAGACGCACTCACACAGACTTGCGAAAACCTGGTCACTCCCCCAAAATTTTGTCGCTGTCGATCGCAGTCGGTCGCTGCCGCTACAAAAAAAAAACTTGTCGCCAACCAAATTAATGTGTGACGTGACTGTGACCGTGACGTGACGCGATCGATATACAAGCAGCTGCAGCAGCAGAAGCTGGAAGAGAGAGAAATAAAACTTGTTGTGTTCGCATTCTGCGTTCGCGTTCGCGCCCGCGTTCGCGTTCGCATCGCGTTCGCTACATAGGATAAACTTCAGGGCAGTGACTCCAGACAACCAGTCACTTGAGGCAGTCAATGGTAGAGCGGCTCGTCATCGTTGGCAATGTCGAGAGCGGGTGCGGCGGCAATCATAGCATCGGCCCGAGAGTCTGTCCCAGGAGCAAACTGATCTTCTCCTCGCGCCACGAGAAGCTGCGCACGCTGCGCCTCCATCTCCCCCCTGCGCAATCGGTACTCCACGTTCCGCTGCTGGCTGGACTCGATTTTGGCGCGCAGGTGGGCGAGGCGTTCCGCTTGTCGCTCTTGATCGCGTGCACGGCGCGTGGCCAGCTCTGCCGCTAGCACATTTTCTCTGGCAAGTCGCTCGACCATTTCCTTGTCCGCGCGAATAGGCGCCGTCTTTTCGCTCTCCGCTACTTGTCGCAACCACACAGACCGCGGGATGTCCTCGCCTTGTGCCATGCGACGCTCGTCGCGCCTCATTCTTGCCTTGGTCTCCTGCAGGGTTGCCTTCATCCGAGACCCATTTTGCGTGCGCAGCCAGCGCACGTACGCCAGCTCCACCTCGAGCTGCTCCTTCTTCGTCCTCTGCGCCTCCATGCCTCACTCGCTCGCTTGACCACTGGCGCGCGTGACAAGGTCTGACTTACTCGTGGCGCAAGGTCTCGCAGCTCGCGTGGCAAGTCCAGCTGCCTTGTCAATTCTCTCTGTTCTCTTGCCCGCGCGCCTTGTGTCCTCGCCTAAGCGCGCACCACTCGAGCTCCGCGTCTCCACGTGCGCACTGCTCTACAGCTGCGCGCACTCAGGCCATCTTCGCTTTCTCTCTTCTCGCGCCGCGGACCCCTCGTCTCGCCCCCCTCCCCCCAAAAAAAGAAGAGGGTCCTCCTCCATCATGCACAAACACACGCGCAGGTCGCCTCCGCCGCTCGCCCTCTTCGTCCTCGCTCCGCGCGTCCCGCACCGCGCGCGCCCCTCCTCCGCTGCACGCGCTCGCCCCCCCGCCCGCCCGCGCTCTCCGCAACGCAATTTCCGCCAACGGATCTATCCGCCGCTCGCTCCCTCCCTCCCTCTGTCTGTCTGTGCGTGTGCGCGTGTGCTTGTCTGTCCTCTCTTTTCCCGGTTGTCCGATCGTGGGACGGCCGCGCCGATGCAGGCAGGTATTAGGCAGCGACTCGTGCAAGGCTTTCAGCAGCGCGGCGCGCCAGACAGCGCCCGCGCGGCGAGCGGAGGAAGGCGCCGCGGCCGCGTTCAGGGACGGCGAGGCGAGGCGAGCGCCCGCGAATGGATTCGCATCATGGTGCAGCAGCAGCGTCGCATCGGATCGGCAGCGGATCGGATCGGCAGGTTGCAGAGTCGAGTTTCCCTCTTTGGGTCAAGCAGGGTCGAGTGCAAGCAAGATACAGACGACTCTGGCCCGGCAGAGAATACTACTACACGTATAGTAGGGTACTGTAGCTTGCGCCGGGAGCGAGCAAACACCTAACGCGGCCCTTGCGCACAGGGATCGCAAGCAAGCAAGCAAGCAAGCAAGCAAGCGAGCAAGCAAGCACCGCTCGCACGCTCGCACGCACGCACGCACGCGCAGGCGCGCAAAGGACGGAGACCGGCACGAGCAGCGGAACCGCAGAGTCGAGACGATGCTAGGCAGTCTCGCAGGGAGGGCCGCCTCGGTGGCGCTGCCGCGGCGCATGCTCGTCGGCGGCGGCACGGTCAGCCGCCTGGGCGAGCTCGTCAAAGAGGCCAAGGTGACCAAGCCGCTCATCGTCACGGATGGCTTCATGGAGTCCTCGGGCGTTCTCGCCAAGGTCACCAAGGCCCTCGAGGACGCAGACATTGCCCACGGGACCTTCACCGACACCATCCCAGAGCCGACCTCCGAAGCGGTCGAGCGCTGCCGGGCCTACGTCGAGCAAGGCGACTACGATGCCATTGTCGCCCTCGGCGGCGGGTCCCCTATGGACACCGCAAAGGCAGCGGGCGCTCTGGCCGTGCACAAGGGCCAGATGCGGGACTACAAAGCTCCCTTCCTGCTCGACGCCCCAGCCCTCCCGCTCTTTGCCATCCCAACCACCGCTGGAACCGGCTCAGAAGCGACAAAGTTTACCATCGTCACTGACTCAGATACCCATGAGAAAATGCTCTGCATCGGCCTTGCATACTTGCCCGAGTACGCCGTCATCGACTACGAGCTCACCATGTCCATGCCCTGGGAGCTCACTGCTGCCACGGGCATTGACGCCATGTGCCACGCCATGGAAGCCTACGTCAGTGCTAAGCGTAACCCGTTCTCTTCCTCCATGGCGCTCGCCGCCCTCTCAAAGATCGGCCAAAACGTCCGCGAGGTCTGCTACAACCCGGACAACCGCGAGGCTCGTGAAGCCATGATGCTGGCCAGCACCGAGGCCGGCATCGCCTTCAGCAATGCCAGTGTCACTCTCATCCACGGCATGAGCCGTCCCATCGGAGCAGACTTTCATGTTCCCCACGGACTCTCCAACGCCATGCTTGCACCCAAGGTCACCGAGTTTTCCATCGAGGGTGCAGTCGCAGAGTATGCCGAGGTTGCTCGCGTCATGGCCATGGCTCCATTTGGAGCCAGCGATGAGGACGCTGCCGACGCCCTCATCAAAGGTCTCTACGCCCTCAACACCGATCTCAAGGTGAAGACCATGTCCGAGTGGGGCATCAAGGAGCAAGACTTTACCTCTGCTGTGCAGCGCATGGCAAAGGCTGCTTTGGCTTCCGGCTCGCCCGGAAACAACCCCAAGGTTCCCTCCCAGGAGGAAATTGAAAAGCTTTACATGGATATTTACTCGAGCTGAAGAAATCAACAACATATTTGCTGATCATCATTAAGTGTTACAGAATTTTTTCAAGCAAAGACGCAAAAGACTGCACGCAAACAAAGCAAAACAAAAGAGACGATCGATTTCTCGGTTGTCAAGAGAGGGAAGAAAGAAGGTCAGACTCAGAAAGACCACAAATAAACTAGTGTCACAACCTCATGAGATTAGAATAATAATTCTAAAATGTTTACAATGTCTCTGTTGTTTTGCAAAAATAGAAAGTAAGCCTCCGTGTTCTTCTTTTGCAGATAGGTTGGCCAAAAACCTGTTTATACTCAGAAACAAAGTAACAGAGCACAGCAGCCAGCCGTTACATCTCGCGACAAGAAGCAAGTCCTCCCCTGCGAAACCAAGAACCCATTTTCCGCTTCAACAAGGGTACGAATCTCGTTTCCATTCGCTTACGGGAAAAATATCTCTCCTCTAGGTTACTCTTTCTCTTCCCACTCAGATCTTGCTTTGAGGTCCAGCAGCGTCAGAGCGCTTGGAAATCCAAGCCGTGAGAATGCGATTGACATCAGCCTCAGCTTCTCGCTGCACCCAGTGACCCGCGACAACGTGGTCCCGTTCGAGATTCTCGAACAGCGCATCCATGCCTCGCGAGGTCTCGGGCGACAACACGACATCGTGTTCGGCCGTGACCATAAGACAAGGCACTTTCACTTTACGCTCATACACCTTTTCCTCGCGATCCCAGGCCACGTTGGCGTCTGTGCACCGATACCAGTTAAGCGGAGGAGTAAAGCCTGTGCGCGTAAAGGCGTCAATGTACTCTTGCATTTCCTGCGCTGACCACAACGGGTCGCGCTCCAGTTGCGGCGGGCAATAGTGCAAGACGCCTCTATTGTTGTCTTTGCGTGCCTTGGCCGTGCGCATTCCCACCTTCATGTTCTCGAAATCCTTTCTGCGGTCTCCCGAGACCTGCGAGCGGAAAAAGGCGTAAATCGTCTTGCGCACATCCGCTTCGAGTTCTCGCTCAGGGATCTCCGGAATGTTAAAGTACACCGTGTAGTCGAGCTGCCCGCACGCTTCGGATGGCTGCGTCATGAGGTACTCAATTGGACCCTTGCAGCCGGCAGCCTCCCATGCGGGCCGCATTCGTTCGTACATGGAGGTTGGCGTGTTCAAGGATGCCACGCCCAAACACCGCTCAGGGTGATGAAACACTTGCGCCCAAACAACCGCGCCACCCCAGTCGTGGCCCACAAAAAAGGCCTTTTCAAGTCCCAGATGATCGAGAAGCCCACAGAGGTCCCCGGTGAGATGCTTTAGCGAGTAATCCTCCGTGTCCTTGGGCCGCGAGCTCTTGCCGTAGCCGCGCATGTCTGGTGCAATCGAAACAAAGCCTGCTCGCGCTAGCGCGTACATTTGCGAGGTCCAACTTATGTGCATCTCGGGAAAACCATGAACAAACACGACAGTCTGGCCCTTGCGCTGCTCTTCTTTGGGGCACCCAACATCGTCAGGGTCCACGCGCGCATAGAAAAGCTCCACCTCCGGCGCAACCACGGCGGTCGCGTACCTCATGTCGTCAGCCCCGAAAGCAATCTTCGCCGTAACAGCAGCAGCAACAAAAACAACAACAACAACAACAATCACAGCAGCAAGAACACGCCTGCAAAACGGGCGATGCTCTCAAGCGCTCGCCACGTGCCTTGCGCCGCTCTTGACGGTCTACTTGCCCACTTGCCTCGCCGTTGTTGCGTCTTTGCCTCGCGTTCGCGTATGCCTTCGGTCGTCACCAGGAGGAAAGTGGGTCCCGATCTCGAACGAGACGGGCGGACTCACAGTCAAGATCGATTTGTAAATGCAGCGGCGAATGGCAGTATCCGGTTGGACAGTGCAACTGCTGCAGCAGCACGAAGGAGGTGGGGGACAGACGAGACGATGTGGAGCAATTTTGGCGTGACCCGAGCGCCCGAGATGGCGGAGTTTGCGAATAACAGCAACCATTAGCGGCAGATCTTTTGTCGTTCACAGGTCATTTACTACTAAAACGTCATTTATTGTCAGGAAGAACCTTTGCGAACGATGATCCCGGATTAACACATTTGATTTTCTTTTCTGATTGATATCATTCGCGATCTTACGCAACAAACCCAGACGACGAGAAGTTCCAGTCTACCTTATAGTTAAGCGCACTGAAAAGCTCCTTCGATAGCACGACGTAGCAGCGTCAGCGTGGGGCCAGATGCCTCACTCGTGCGTTGCACGCGACGCCGAGCTCTTGCCAGTTCCTTGGAGAATGCTTCCACCAACTTGAGTTCCCTCAAAGCTGCCTGTGCAAGTCTGTCGAGAGGCTCCAAAGTAATATTGACGGTCTTGGTCGGAGCCACAGCTTTCAGCTCAAACTCCTCTCGCATCTCTGTGGTCACCTTTTGGCGCCACGAACGATATGCAGCTTTGGATTGAGCCAAACCCTGCTGCTTTAGCGCTTCTCGCATTCGTTTGCGAGCAGCATTTTCCGCCTCGAAAGCAAGCGTTGCCAATTCGCCTCGTGCTCGGGCCTCAGCAATGCACCGGGCGTCTCGCGCGTATTCGCACGCTGCGCGTGAAAAACAACCAAACTCGCGCCGCGACTGAGAGCACGCACCAAGTCCCGCGCGCGCACGGAAAGTCCGCAAAAGCTCACGATTTACTTCGTCATCAGGCACAGCACCGAGAACCTTGTCATCGCGAGCGACCAAGGCATGGACGTCTTCTTCCACGTGATTCTGCAAAAGACACGTCTTTTGCTCTTCTCCCATGAGCTCACCTTGTACGCGATCAAGCATGGCAAGCAACGTAACTTGTGCTTTGAGCCGATCTCTGCGCACGCCAAAGTCGGCGAGTCCGAATTTCCACTTTTGCAGCTGCAAGTTCCACCCTCGGATTTGCAGAATACTTACGCCATTCTCTCGGGCTGCGCGTTCCACATCGTGAACGAGCACACCGTGCAAGAAATCCTGAAGGTCGGCTTCAAAGCGTTTTCGGCGATCCGAAAGGTGTCGCTCAAGTCGTTGTTGTGCCTGCTCCAGCACGAACTGCCGATTCGCCTCCAGAAGCAAAAGACTTTTTTCTTTGGCACGCCCAATTGCAACAACATCCTCTTTCCAACGCTCTGCTCTTGCTGCAGCGGACCATAACGGGAGAAATGATGTCGTCAGGTCCTCGTCTGATCCGGGAAGTCGTATATTTGATCGTTTCACATCTCGCCTAAAGTGAGTGGTCATGAGCTCGCGCAAAGCAGCTTCCTTAAGTCTTAGCACGCGATGCATCCCCGAACATTGCGCTGCCGCGTCCGAGGACTTTTCATCTTGGACCGACGCAGAGACCGCAGACCAAGACGTCTTGGTGATAGCGACCATGGTTCTCTCCAGTACACGCACAAGGACGTCAGTTGCTGCCTCTCGCGCCTCGCGCTCCCGAAGAATGACCTTGACACTAGCTGCTGCCAAGAATTCGTTTAGGGCAACCAGCGCGCGTTGCTTTTCGTACAGACGTGCAAGATTAATCCATCGCCAGCGCGCCCGTCGAGCCAGCTCGGTGTCATATAGCGAAGAACGTTTTGCGTCCAGTGTAGCTCGAGCTCGTCTCCGTGCCGCAAGCTCTGACTTTGCTGCGGCGAGTCGAGCGCGATTCCGCTGACGAACCTCTTCCTCCTTTGCTCGATATGCTGCCTCTTGCCTTGCGACCTCGGCTTTCCACCCTCGCTCTACTTCTTCGAGGTTCACGGCTACTTGGTTGGCGTCACTCAAGTCTAGGAAAGCCTGCTTTGATTCCATCAGAAAAGCATCAATCTGAGATGTGTCGACTCGAACATGGTGCACCGGGACCTCGATCGTTCCCGCAAGAATCTCTGCATCAAACGAAGGATCATTCGTGAGCACGTGCACGGCTTGAAAGTCCACGCGTCCATTGCAGGCAATTTGAGTGAGACTCTTTTCCAGAGAATCGCTTGCAGCCAGAGAACAAAGGCTTGCAACCCAGCGCTGGGCTTCCGCGAGTCGATCAACTTCCGAAAAGTCCGAAATCTCAAAGCTTGCCTCTCCAGAGATGAGCACCAAGCGCCCTCCATGTCCAAAGACTCGAGCGCCATGATTTCCAAGAAATTCCCGCACCAGAAATTTTGCACGCGGCCAACAGTCATCGCGGAGCATTGTCGCCCCGGGGTCCAGGACAAGACAAGCAACATAGCCATGGAACTCATGGTGAAGCTGCCATGCCGGAAAGGGTGGAGATTCAAAGGGAAGCATTTCTTCGAGACCAGCACTGGCCAACAAGCTTTCCAGCGTGCCTTGATCAGCAGCAGCATCTACGTTTTCTTGTAGCAAGTGCACGGGACGCATGGGGTAATCTACAAAGATGCCGGCGTGTACCAATGTTGCGGCGCTTGGCCCTGCGCCGAGTTTTCCGCGACGCCATGCTGAATGGAGGGCCCGCCACAGCACCTTGACAGGCTCATCAAGCTCTTGACGAACACGTAAAACAAACCCATCGGCCACGCATTCTTCGACTGATACGGACACATTTTCGGCCATCACAAAGTCCAGCCAAGGTGCATTCCCGAGATCCTGGGTGAATGAAATGTGAGCGAAGTGTTGGCCTTGATGTAATACCACGTGGCCCGTCTCAAAGGGCAAATGTACCCTTTCAAGACCTGGAATGTACCCAATTTGCTGGAACGCGCGGCTTTCGAGATTCGCACGTGTCATACGCGTCCAGCGCTCGCGAATACTGTCGAGCTCTTCTCCATCCAAAATTAAAGAGTCGCAAACCTTGCTTGTGGTCTTCCGTGGGGCAAGACACTCGCTCACGGAGGCCGAGGCATCGCGCGGATGTGGAAGCGAAGAGCGCGATAAGTCCAAAGCCTGGATTCGAGCTGTGTGATCCATTAAAGCAAACATGACCTTGGCACGATCGAGCGCCTTTTTGTGCAAGACCGCATCTGACCGAGGATCAAATAAAACCAAGGCCTCGAGCCGCGTCTGTATCGAGGCTTGGAGAGCGACGACCCACTTGAGCTGCTTGCGAGGTCGCTTCATCGGTCTGCAGAGATCCACTGCATGAGCAGGGCCGAAGCCTGCTTTTTCGATGACTCTGTCAATGTCTAGGGTTGGCAGAACGAGCTCCCAGCGGTGCGACATGGATCTTGTTGGGGGCGCTAGCATTCGTGCGAGCCGCTTAGCAAGCTCTGAGAGGTCCTGATCAAGCTCTTCCCACGTACCATGAAAGCTACCGGCAAGTTTACGGCCATTGGGCAGCAAGATTACTTGCGTTGGATCTCCTTTTCCTCGCGTTTTGCCTTTGCGCCAGAGCCGCTCCAAGACAGCGAGGAGTGTACGAGGCTGCTCGCCATCATTGACGGTCTCCAAGGCCACCTTGGCAGCCCTCTTCCTACGTGCAATGCGGAGCTCTACGGCCTGGACTTCCTTGGCAACAAGAGCTCTGATCTCGTCCTGTGCTGCCGTGAGCGACATCTCGACGCCTTTCTACGCACGCAGTCTCGTCCGTTTGAACAGAACGTCAAGTCAAGGCGGCCGAGTCACGCGGTGCGCCCGCCTGCATCGCAAGCCCAAAGCGAGGGCAACACCAGCCCACGTTTGCGATGGACCCTGACCTCAAGAGTCAAAATCTGGGCCCCAGGGCTGGCCTTGGGCGACAGAGTTCCCAACGGCAACTTTTGCACAACCCCAATTCGGTAAATTCCTAAAATGAGGTTAGGGAATCGCTCGCAGGTGACCAGGGCAGGCGGACTCCGTGTGAGTGCTGTGTTGGGACCTAGAGGACCAAAGTCCGTAATTTTTAGATGAGACATGAGTATATCTTATTTTATTTGGCATACTTGTGTGCCTACGTGCGTCGCACTAGCTTGATGCGCGGAAAAGGATCGGGTACACCAATGGTAGCGATCTTGAATTTGGGCAGAGACTGGCCAGGAGGATCGAGCACAAGTTCATAACGCCGCAGAAGCTCGCAGAAGAGAGTGCGAACCTCCATCTCTGCTGCGCGCCTCCCCAGGCAAACATGTCCTCCACGCCCAAAAGGGTCTTTACCGATGGCTCCGTCGAGCTTGGAAGTCATCGGGCAGCCCTTGCGCGCGCGAATGTTCTCGCGTAGGTATCGCTCCGGCTTGAACTCATCAGCGTCGGGAATTAGTCGCTTGTCGCGGCGCGCTTGTAGTGGCGCCAGATTCAGGGGTTGGCCAGCACGCACCAAAACCCGACTGTTGGGGAGCACAATGTCACGATCGAGAATTCGCAGACCTGCCACGGGGGCTGCGGGGTACATCCGATGCGATTCTTTGAAAAAAGCCTCCATGTACGGCATCTTTGCAGACTTTGTGAAAGGCTTATCACCACGAACATCGAGAATCTCGGCACGAAGCTTCGTCTGAGCCTCGGGATGGTAGATGAGTGCTACGAGGTTCCACTGGATGAAGCCCATGGTTGTGCCGAGTCCGGCAGGCAAAAGGGCGCCAATGAGATGAATTAGCTGCTCTTCAGTCAGACCCTGCTTCTCGTGCAAATCCTTAAACCACGAGTGGGTGTGTTCCTTTCTTTTGAGCATGGCTTTGACTTCAACTGCTGCAATCTCCATGATCTCATCCAGACTCTCCTCCATCCTTTTATAGCCATTCCAGGGATGGGTAATCTTAGGCAAGAAGCTGAGGCGAATTGCCAGGTCCAAGCTTGGTCGAGTTGGATGATCTTCTTCAAGGGGGAATCGCAGGCGGGATCGGCCGAGTTGGCACTCTGGCCAAGCAATAGAGACGTGAACATGTCAAAAGCCGCGCACTGAGCCCAGCGAGGGATATCGTTCTCGTATGCTTCGACGTGGGAAACAGCGAGACGGGCTCCTTCTTGAATGAGCGGCTCATAGGAAACCACCGCGTCCGAGTTGATGCCCACGGACAGCAGTGATCGCGAGTTTCGCCACATCTCGCCCTTCCAGAACATGTTTCTCGCATGATTATCCGCGTTGTCGCCGCCTAGCTTGGTCAAATAATCCATGAGCGGCACGATCATCGAGGTCGAGCCCCCAAGGTTCGGGTTTGCATGCTGCATGATAAAGGTGCAATCGTCTTGATCAAACACGACGAGTGTGTCACGTCCAAGAGAGTCAATCGTGCGTGCGACGCCTTGCTCACGGTGCTTTTCGTACAGCTCGAGAAGGTTCGCATTGGGGTCTCCAAGCAGACGCAGGAGCCACCACCATCCGGGGCCTTCGACCTCGCTTAGTTCAATGATGTCCTTTTGTGGATGCTCATTCTTGCTTGCCACAGCCTCTGCACTTGTGGACAGCGGGCGAGCCGTGCCGAACGGACGTACTGCGCCGAGTGAACGTGCCGCGCGCGCGGGCGAGCAGCTCGCAAGTGTGCGACGCGCGAGTGGCGCCATCAACATCGTCAGAGATGTCTTCATTGGGCACAACCCCGCTTCCCGCTTTCCGGCAACCCGAAAGAAAGCGCGTCTTCTGGTTGAGCTGCCGGCCGTGTGCTTCTTCGCTCAGCGACCCTTGCCTGCGCTTGCTGTTCTGCTCGTCTGCTCGTCCGGCCAAGTTAGCGAATTGTCGCGTTGTTCATTTGATGTGGGAAGGGGGGAAGGGTACTCGGCCGCACGCGCGTGCGCTCTGATTGATTGATAAAGATAAATAAATAGATAAATAAAGGTCTAAAATAATAATAGGCCTAAATGAAAAATAAAATCATAGTCGTAGGAAGAGATTCCGTGAAGGTTCACGTTGGCCTTCGATGTGTGAATCCTGCTTTCTATCTACGGGCAAGGCATTCCGAAATTTGCAATCGATGACAAAATCAGTTCCATTGCACAAAGTACAACCGTTGTCAAGTACGTTCCGTTTTTTCCCCTCTGCCAAATCTTCCTGGCAGATAGCAAGCAACCAGAGATGATAGCAGAAGTAGCTAGAGGTAGCAGAGATGTAAGCGGAAGGAAAGTTTCTCGCGACAGCAAGTATTAGAGAAGGGGCTTGTCCGCTCTGTAAAAGGTAGATCTCAAGAGAAATTCGACATGAACGGAACTGATTTTGATGTTGTAAATTATTCATTTTGCTGAAGGCCTTCTCCACTTTGTGAGGTCTTTGCGCGTGCACAAGAACACGAGCTTGCCACGTGATTCATGTGCTATATTGTTGCACTTGAAATCAAGGGTGAAGGAGCTTCATTGATCCTGAATTCCTCCAAAGCACTTGACTTTAGATACGAACAAGCTTGATCTTGGGCATCGGGTTTGGAAGAAGAATGGTGGCCAGCTTGGTCTTGGGCTTTTCCTGGTCGACAGGATCGAGCACGAGCTCATAATTGCGAATAACTTCGCAGAGAATCGTGCGAAGTTCGAGCTTGGCGGCGCGCTTGCCGAGACAGACGCGAGCGCCACCACCAAAAGGATCCTTGCCAATCACAGGATCCATTTTGGAGGACATGGGGCAGCCCTTGCGAGCGCGAATGTTCTCCCGAAGATAACGCTCCGGTTTGAACTCGTCCGCATCGGGATTGAACGCTGTGTCACGCGTAGCGAACGTTGGCGCCAGTTGCATTCTAGTACCAGCCGGAACTCTGACGCGAGAATTGGGCAGAACAATGTCATGATCCAGCTTGCGGAGGTTGGTAGTCGTGGTAGCCGTGTACACGCGCTCGCTCTCTCGGATGAAAGCTTCGAGGTAGGGCATTGCAATCGACTGGGTGAAAGGTTTGTCCCCGAGCTTGTCCATAATTTCGGCGCGCACCTTGGCTTGTTCATCCGGGTGAAAAGCTAGGGCCACAAGGCCCCACTGAATGAGTCCCATTGTCGTGCCCACGCCCGCAGAGAGAAGGCCACCCATGAGGTGCACAAGCTGGGTGCGAGTAAGACCCTGCTCGTCGCGCAGATCCTTGAACCACGACTTTGGGACATCCTCTTGGTCAAAGATGCGGTCAACCTCGGCCTGAGTAATCTCCAGGATGCGGTCGAAACTTTCCTTCATCCGCCCGTATCCATTACGCGGGCGCAGGAACCACGGGAGGATGCTGACACGAATTGCGAGCTGCAAAGAGGTCTCGTCGAGATCGACGAGCTCCTTCATGTCAGAGGTGCAAGCCGGGTTGGCGGTGTCAATGTTCTCACCAAGCGCCAAGGCAGCAAACATGTCAAAAGCTGTGTACTGAGCCCACTTCTCGAGGTCATTAGGTGCGTAAGTTTCGATGTGACTCAAGGCCTGGCGAGCGGCGCTTTGAACCAAAGGCTCGTAGGATGCGACAGCCTCCGTGTAAATTCCAGGAGATAGCAGCCGACGCGTCTCGCGCCAGCGCTCTCCCTTGAGGGTTAGATTCAGGGGGTGATTGCCAGCCACGTCACCGCCTACGTCCTTGAAATAATCTCGCAGCGCCCAGACCATTTCTGTGGATCCCGCCACGTTCTTGCCTTCATTCTGCATCACGTGTTTGACGTCATCCTGGTTGAAGATGACAAGATTGTCGTCGAACTGGATGTCCTTGATCCGCGCAACGCCAGCGTCGCGGTGCTCATTGTACAGGTTTGAGTACGCGACGAAGGGGTCTTGCGTCATGCGAAACAGCCACCGCCATCCCGGGCCCTTGACCTCGCTCACCTCCATGATCCTGGCCCCCTCCTCGTCCTGCGCGCCCACGTTGGCGCCAATCGCGGCGGCGGGCGCGGTCGCCTTGGTCCTCGCCCCGACCCGCCAAACCTGCCGCGGCTTGGCCGCCGCGACGCGTTTCACGCCGCGCAGCATGGTCCCGGCGCCTCTCCGCACCACGAGCGTGTCCTGCTCCTCCTCCTCCTCCTCCTCCTCCTCCAGGTCGCAGGCGCAGTCGCAGCCGCGCGCCGAGGCGTTGCGGTTCTGCGACGCAGCGCCGCCCTCGAGTCGCCGCGCCCGAGCGCCCGGCCTCTATCGGCGCGCCGGGATTGCGCATTTTTCGACGGCCCGATGGACGTGCATGAGCAGCCAGTTCAGGCGGCAAGTTTGATTTTGTGAGTTTACCATACTACTCTGCCTTGCTACTGCTCGCTTGCCTGCTTTCCGCAGTCAGTGAGTGTGGAGACCGCAGTTGCAGCGAGGGAGGAGCACGCACGTGTGGGCCACAGCCAGCTGCACCTTGCTTGTGCCATCGCATGGGGACAAGGGGACACAAGGGTGGCGGGCGCGGTCATTGGAAAGCTGCAGCTTCAACAGCAGCTTTCATAAGAGCTGATGCGGCTCTAATTCATTGCTTGCAGAACTCGCGCCCCTGCCGAGGTGAGGCAGTGAAGAAATGGACGCCATCATCCATGAAAAGCTCGCACCTCTGTCCGCCCTCGAGAGGACCCTCTCTCGTGCTTGTAGGCAGTCAATGCCGGAGAAAGCACAGCTTCTGAGAAAGCCGACATTGGGTCACGGAGCGGGCATGCACGCAAGCATCTCTCGTGGTGGCTCTGCAACCGAATCAAGACGATTTGTCGGCTGGCGAAAGGCCAAGGTCAGCGGATAATAGATAGGTCTGACGCGGTATTTTGCGCGATCTTTGTTCCGGGTCGCGGCTGCTGCGACTGATGCGGCCTTACTGTGCTCTTTGTGCGCAACATACACACAAAGATCAAAATGAGAAGAGATGCCTCGCACTTTGACCGGACCGGACCGTATCGCAAGCAAAGCAGAGCAACAAACATCTATTACTAGCATAGGACTCAAGAAGAGTCTACAGCGTGATGACCTACCACGTCGCTGTCAATCACATGAACGAAGCAAAAAACTAACTTACTACGTCAGTTGTGATCGTGAGCGCGAGAAAGGTAAAGATGGTGAGGGTGAAGAGACCAATCACGAACTGATTAATGAGCGAGAGACTGACAACCTTTGCCGGCACGATGGGCGATGTCAGCGGAACGAGACTTGCTGTTGGCATGGCAAGCTCGGTAAACAAAATGAGCAATAAGATTTGGTCCTTCGGGAAAAGATCAATGGCAGCGTACAGAAGCGCAAAACCAACAATTGGCATGATAATCATGCGGCCAGCGACAAGCCAGAACATTGTGCGCTTCGAAATACCCATGACGTCCTCATCTCCACCTAACAAGTCGCTGTAGCGCGTCTCGACGAGTTTGAGACCCATCATATTCGCAAGCGCCAATACGACAGCAGGGACAGTTCCCGGCGCAAGAAGACGCAACATGCCAACAAAGGGAGACGCTGCGGTGTCGTCACCCATTAGAAAGCTTTGCAGCGGTGGAATCATTGCAATGAAAATACCAAGCAATTGCGCGCTAACGGCTGGTAACTTCAACGTTTGCAGCAAAAGCAGAGGAATCGACAAACCTTTGTTGCTTGGGGCCTGAGATGTCTCTGAGGAGGAGTGTGCGTCTGCTATTTGATGCGACGTCGAGCGTGGCGCGCTTTCGTCATACACTTCTGAAGATGGCGGCAAGGCAAGCTCCACCACGCCATCTTCCATCTCATGCGAAGTATACGAGGTCCCTGAAGCGGCCTGTTCGACTGGCACGGAGGCATTGTTGTTGGGAGTTTTACCCGTTGGGTGATGCGTACCGTCCTTGTTCTCCCGGCTCAAGCGGACATCCAGATCGGAACCGGGTGCCGCAGCAGCAGCGGCGGCGGCGGCGGCGGTAGCGGCCGCAGCAGCAGCAATCTTGCGCTCCCTCTCTTTATCGCTTGCTGAGGCAATGTTTGCGCACGCAAAGGTAAGAATGCTGGGAATGATTGTGTACAAGAAGAGATACACTTCGCCAAGCTCCTGGCACGTCTCAGCGTCCATGTAAACGGACTCTCCCTCGACCTGAAGTCGCTCGGGCTTGCGAATGGTTCCACTTGCACAAAAGGCCTGAAGAAACGCGAGCGGAAGCGCGCTGTAGTTTGTGAACGTGGCGGCAAGCACAAAGTACTTGCGAAAATAGGGCGTCGGCCTGGCCACCCACGTTAGCACAATGCCCATGACCGCGCTGATGGCGATGATGACGGCGCCCATAACCGTCATGATCCAAACCTCTGCAAAGAGTTCTTGTGAGAGACCTCCGCCCAGACGCACGATATAAAGTGCAGGCGCGAAAAGCCTCGTCACGAGAAACGAGAGCGTTTGCGCAGACTTCTGGTCCAGCATTTCCCGACGCACGAACCAGCCGCCGACGCCCATGAGCAGGAACACCGGCAACACGGCCTGCACCGAGGTGAGGATGAGTTTCCCCACGGTCGTCATCTTCCCCGTTTCCTTCTCCAGCTTTACTCGCGTCTGACCTGCAGCTGGCTGCCTAGCTGGCCGCCCTCCCTCCCTGCTCTATCCCGGCCTTTTGCGCTGCTCCCTTCAACACCGCGCCGCGCAGCGCAGCGCAGCCCAGGAGATCGAGGCCGCTCTCGGTCGGCCGGCCGCCGCGGCGACAAATGGGCTCTGCTTGTCTCCGGCGGCGGAGACCTTGGCAAGCGAAACGAGGCGTCCGCGGCGCACAGGCAGGCAGGCAGCCCGGCCCTGACCCCAAGTCTTCCCACGACCCGAGCGAGCGAGCGGCTCCAATGTACGTAGCGCCGCGCGCAGGCGCTCTTACTCTGGTCGCTGGCCGTGAGCAAAAAGTGCGCCACAAATTCGTGCAGCGAAAACTCCCTCCCGTCCCTCTGACCGTCCCGTCTCCGTCGCTGCTGTTCGTCCTCGCGGTCTGTCTCTGCACTGCTGCTGCTGCTGCTGCTGCCTGCGCGCAGGGCTCCCTCCGCGCGGCGTGGAGTGGCCGCCAGGACCGGACTCGCCGCCTGTCGTCCCGGGTACCGGACCGGCGTTACGGGTGGACCCGGCGAAGAGGCGAGGTTCTTCTCTCTTCGGGTTCGTTTGTCTGCCGCCACCGCGAGCGTCGCTTTTCCTCGCGTCTCTCCCCGCGTCTGACAGGAGAACTCGTGTCTCTTCTAGCCTTGCCTCGGCCCCTCGGCCCCTCGACGCCCGACGCCGAGGCCGGCGCAGGCTGCAGCTGGCCGTAGTGCAGAGCGCCCGCGAAAGAAACTGACTGAGATCTGGCCTGGTCCTTCCCGGAGGGAGGCGAGCGAAGAGACGTCGTAGAGAATAGGGTGGCTCCCGGCGAGACCACGGAAGCAAGTTCGGACGGGGCCAAGCACGAGGGGAGCACTTGCGGAGGGACTGCAAGCGCAGGTTCGTAAGTAGAAAGAGGAAAGAAAAACAAACGTTGATAAATCGTAGTGTTGTGCTGTGGCTACTTCTTGGCCTCCTGGCTACAGACGAACCACCTTGATGCGCGGGAAGGGGTCGGGAACGACAATCGTCGACAGTTTGGTCTTGGGTGGAGCCTGTTCGACGGGCTAGAGGACAAGCTCGTACTTGCGCACGAGGGGAGCACTTGCGGAGGGACTGCAAGCGCGCAAGTTCATAGGTAGAAAGAGAAAAGAAAAACAAACGTTGATAAATCGTAGTGTTGTGCTGTGGCTACTTCTTGGCCTCCTGGCTACAGACGAACCACCCTGATGCGCGGGAATGGATCCGGAACCACGATCGTCGACATTTTGGTCTTGGGTGGAGCCTGTTCGACGGGATCGAGGACAAGCTCGTACTTGCGCAAAATCTCGCACACAAGCGTTCGCACCTCCAATTCCGCAGCTCGCTTTCCCAAGCACACGCGAGCCCCGCCCCCAAACGGATCCTTCCCGATCGGGGGATCGAGCTTGGACGTCATGGGGCAACCCTTACGCGCGCGAACTTTTTCGCGCAAATATCGCTCGGGCTTGAACTCGCCCGCGTCGGGATTGAACCTTGAGTCGCGGGCCTGGAAAATTGGAAAGAGCTGCATCGCGGTTCCCGCGGGGACCCGAACACGTGAGTTAGGGAGGACTATATCGTGATCCAGCGTGCGAAGGCCCGTGCCCGGGGAAACTGGGTACATGCGATTGGCCTCACGGAAGAAGGCCTCCGTGTACGGCATCTTGACGGACTTTGTGAACGGCTTTTCGCCCATTTTCTCAAAAATCTCAGCGCGAATCTTGGTCTGTTCCTCTCGATGAAAAGCAAGAGCAACCAGGATCCACTGTATAAGGCTCATCGTAGTACCGACTCCAAAAAGCAAGAGGTTACCCATGATTGGCTTGAGATCTTCTCGCGTCAGACCCTGGTCATCCCTGAGATCTTTAAACCACGAGCTCGGGACAGTGCTTTGGTCAAAGATGCGGTCGATAACTGGACCGGTAACATCCATGGCGCGATCAAGGCCCTCTTTCATGGTCTCGTAGCCATTCCGCGGGTGCATAAACCACGGCGTGAACGACAAGAGCACTGCTGTACCAAGCGTTTTTTCGTCGAGACTCACAATCTCTGTCATTGGCGAGGTACACGCAGGGTCGGATGTCTCGGGATTCTCACCGATGGCCAAAGACGTAAACATGTCAAAAGCTGCAAACTGGGCCCACTTCGCTAGCTCGTCCGGCGCGTAGTGCTCAATATGCGAGACCGCAGCGGTCGCCGCTTCGTGCACCAAAGGTTCGTATGCCGTCACAGCGTCTGTGTTGATCCCTGGGGAAAGCAAGCTGCGTGTGTGCCGCCACGTGTCACCAGAGAGGTGAATGTTGAGTGCGTGGTTGTTTGGACTGTCGCCATCCCGGTCACGAAAGTATTTTTGGAGTGGCCACACAGTATCGGTAGACCCCTTCACGTCTCTGCCCTCATTCTGGTACACGTGTTTGATATCGTCCTGATCGAAAATGATCAATGCAATTTCACCTTTTGGGGTTCGAATGCGAACGACACCTTCATCGGCATAGTCATTGTAAAGTTTTCCGAAATTGCTCAAAAGATCGCGGTTTACCAGACGCGGTAGCCACCACCAGCCAGGACCCTTGACCTCGCTCAGTTCACGAATCTTGTCATCAGCGCTGCTTGCGCTGGCAGCTGCTGCAGTTGACTTGACGCGCGTGAGACGGCGCTGATGAGCTGACCTGGCCGCCTGTGCCCGCAAGTTCATCATAGAGCGCGTGAGCATCTTTCTTCGCACACTCGAACGAGGTCGCACGCGAATATCAAAGCAAGTAAGCGCGCAGGCGTGCAGGCCGAGCAGGCGCGCAGGCGTGCAGGCCGAGCAGGCGAGCAGGCGAGCAGGCGAGCAGGCAAGCGAGCGAGCGCCAGCCGCACGCTTCGACTTTGCCTCCTTTTGGCTCTGCACCTACGTGTGAACCACTTGTGAGGATTTGCAATCTTATGGCGCAAACCTGGCGGGTGTGTATTTCACAGCCATTAGTCAAGAGAAAAAAAAATGTTGCTCTTTGAAAAGCCTGAGCCTAGCTTACTAGACTTACAGTTAGATCGAGAGAAGACTCGGACTCTTCGAGACCGCCGAGCCTGTGATTTTTTTTTTGAGACAATGGCAGGGCCATCTTTTCCCCTGCAAACGAAGGCAAGTCTGGTGAAGATGATTGACTTTGACTGTAGGGCCTAGTCTCTCGCATATGAAGTTCATTGCATGTGCGAGTTCAAGGTTCATTTCGGCCGATGAAGAAAGCGCGTCTCACGTCGAGCTGTCAAATGTGCGCGAGTCAAATCTCAAACATTGGGATAGGAATGTTGACCGTGATGGTTTTGTTCTTGGGACGTTTCGCATCCGCAGGATCGACAATGAGCTTGTAATCGCGCAGAAGCTCGCAGAGAAGGTGCGAACCTCAAGTTCAGCAGCGCCGCGCTTGCCAAGGCAAACACGAACATCGCCACCAAAGGGATTTTTGTCAATGGGGGGATCGAGCTTGGACGACATAGGGCAGCCCTTGCGTGCACGAATGTTCTCGCGCAAATAACGTTCAGGATTGAACTCATCTGTGTCGAAAATGAAGCGCGTATCGCGAGTCGTCATGGTAGAAGCCAGCTGCAACGTCGTTCCAGCCGGCACTCCGACGCGAGATCTGGGTAGAATAATGTCATGATCCAATGCACGCATGCTTGTCACGTAAGAAGAAGGATAAAAGCGATGGGTCTCACGAATAAAAGCTTCAAGGACGAGCATCTTGATCGATTTTGTGTAAGAGTTTCCGCCGAGCTTGTCACTGACCTCGGCTCGCACCTTGGCCTACTCTTTGGGATGCAGCGCAAGAGCAACCAGATTCCGTTGAGTTTGAACCCTACGCGTCCGGGTCGGCCAGCGACGGGGGAGGGCGCTTGACATGCAGTGGCGGCCAAAAAAAGTGTGCCCGTGCGGGTAACTCGTGTCGTGTGCAGCAGCGGAACGCGTTGTTATTTGGTAGAGGCCGCTTACATCGATCAAGGAAATCCGAAAATGGTGTTTATGCACGCGCACTACGACAACTTGAACGGAAATTGCTTGCAAGTACAGGAATGTGGGGAAAGGCATCAATCATATCATCGCTAACTTAAAGATAGGACTGCTTCTGGATCTCGCACTTGTCGCCGCCGTAGGTCTCGAAGCAGCTGCAAACACCAGAGCCATAGTCGCAAATGCCGCGACCCGAGCACTCACGGCCGCTGGTCGCGCCAGGGCCGCCCATTGGGTCAGTGCCAGATGGGCATTCGACAAGAGAGCAATCCGCACCCTTGAAGCCCTCGTCGCACTCGCAGCCCTGGACCTTGTGAGCATCCCAAGCACTATCGTAAACAACACTCGCGTAATCGAACTCGGTAAACGGCGACCAGTTGGTGTTCTCCGAGCGAAGCTTGGCAATTTCGTGGAGCGTCTTGCAGCGACCGTGGCCGCTGCAATCGTTGGGGCAGGACATACGGCGGCAACCCTTGCCCTCGTAGCCGGGGAAGCACTCGCAAGTGCCGGTGTTGCGGTCGCAGAGGCCACGGCCTGAGCACTCGGCCTGGATATCATGGGCGTCGTTTGCATGCGGCGCCGCGTCCCACGACTTGCCGTACGGGCACGTGCGCTCCGAGCAATCAGCGCCCTGCCATGCATAGACAGTGTTACCCTCCTCGAGACGAGTGAAGCAGGTGCAGCTGTCCTTCTTCACGTTGGCTGTGTCCCAGCCGTACTGTGAGTAAGTGCCGCCGGTGGGCAGCTGGATGCGCGGGACTGTCGAAGTTGCGGTGGAAAACGACATGGCGTTGTTCGAGCAGCGACCATGGCCACTGCACTGGTTTGGGCACTCGGCATTGGCGCCGCCAAGAAGGACGGCCACCATAGCGAGGAGGGCGATAGCCTTGCTCGTCATTTTGCTCGAAGTCGCGTGTCTACGACTCTTGTGCGTATCCACTCGTTGCGCAAGGAAACTGTGAAGATGAATGCTCCGCTTCCTTTGCTTCGCAAGGCGCGTCCTTGTTCTCGTGTCTTGCGACGTCTCGTAGGTCAGCGTATGCGCAAGAGCTTGCGTTACGAGTTTGCCGCCGCGGCGTGCTCCATGGCGTTTGCCTCCTTTCTTTCTTTTCTATCGCGGCGGACACCTCGCGATGCACTTATCTCAACGTGTTTCTTGACCGTTGAGTGAAACCACTGTCTCCTAAAAAGGTCAGAGTAGCTGAGACGGTACTCTTTTTGCTTGCTTCTCTTGCACTGTGGCCGATGCGACGCGAGCTTGCAGGCTAGCGGCCTGGCATGAGGCTGCCTGCTCGTTGATTCTCGCAAAGCTATAAGCAGACACTTAGACCTTGGCCTAGAGAGATCCGGTGTAACGCACGTGCTCAGCCGGCTTACTCATCGACGTGCAAACTGTCAAAGAGAGAGACGTTGAACGGGCCCTACTGGCAGTCGCACCACCGTGTCTTGGATCGTGTACCGCAAACGCAGCACGATGTCAATCGAAATAAATTGGTTGAGGACACGTTTGTCAATCTTCGGAGCAATCGACAAGTGGAGCCCGATTACCATTTAAGTTGTTGAGAAATGCGCGGTGGGACGTCCACACCGCGGCCACGCAAGAAGAAGCTTTGGAATGTTAATTTCTTTTGGAATTTATGGAACCTTGGTACTTTCTATTGAAGGAGATAGAAGAAGCCAAAAACGGAATAGCAAGCGTGATCAAGGAAAGAAAGTGCATAGCATCAACATCATTATTGTCTTCGTCTTCGTCTTCAGAATGCTCGTTGGGGTTCGTCGAGATGAGATGAGATGAGATGTGATAGATAGATGATTCTCTGGTGCGACCACGCAGGCAAGCAGGCAGGCGGCAAGGCAGGCAGGTAGACAAGCCAAAGCATGTAAGCAAGGCGCGATGCACAGGTATACCCAGAGTGTCAGCTATCGCGCGTTTTCTCGATCGCATGCCGGCGGTCGCTTGACAATAGCCCCCACCCCTTTGTTTGTCCACTTGCTCATTTGCCAGATCGCCTAACCGCCAGTTCAGGTGACAGCTTGGTTGAACAACAAAGAGAGTGGCGTGGCGTGGAGTGGAGTGGAGTGGAGTGGAGTGGAGTAGATTCGGAATGGAGTAGAGTAGTAGAATGGAGTAGGTGGAGTGGAGTGGAGTGATGAGGTGACGTGGGTCGGAGGAGCGCAGAGAAAAAGAAAAATAATCTCTTTTTCTCACTCCACGCCCACCATCGCGCTCGAGCCTCGTATTGGTGTGACTGTTAGCGCGAAAGAGACAGCCCATAGAGGTAAGTGGCACAGATTCCGGCTTTCGCTCCGGCCAAGAAAAAAGGAAAGGTTGGCTCGGAGCACAAAGAAATCAAGTCACACAATTTACTTCTTGGCGTCGTTGGCAACCTGCTGCTGATCTTGAACAGCAGGCATCGGGTTTGGTTTGCTCTCATCGTGCATGACAGTATCTTCGTCAGCGAGAGGTCGCGCGGGCAAACGCACCTTGAAACCGAAAACGCGAGGTACATAGGACTCCACTCGGATGGGCGCAGGCGGCCAGAGTTCAGGAAACTGCATCATGAAGAGGTGTGGAAAGGTGGTGCCAAAGTAGGCGCCATCAAGGTCCATGTCGTCGCTCCGGTAGCCGCAGCGGTTTGCCGGCAAAAAGACGTCGTTGCACCTGGGGCAGTAGACCATAACCCCGGAAACATCGATTTCGTCCTTGAGCCCTACTGGCAAGACGGGTTGCTGTTGGCAGGGAAGTCTTGGGCAGACGCCAAAGTCGATGTCTTTCATTTTCCTCCGCATCTTATCCTGTCCTCGTTTGGTGATGATGAAGCGCGCGTGAATGAGGCCGTAGAGATCCTGAACCTGGCGCTCGAGCGCCTCATCGCTGCTGGTGGGCTCGATGCGGTCAAGAATCACGTCCAGGCAGCGCTTAAAATTGGGACCAATGATTTCCCGCAGACCGTAAAGGTTGAAGCTGTCCTCGATGTAGCGTCTGTCCACTTCGCAGAAAAACTCGTTGCCCTCCTGCTTGCAAAACCACTCGATCCAGCTCTCCACGCCAGAGGAGTCGCCCTCGCTGCTTGAAGACATCATCAATCTGCGATCTCCCATAGCGTCCCTTGGACTGGCTGGCGGCTGTTCAGATGATGAAGGCGCCGCGTGCGGTGGTCTCCGAAACCTCTGCTTTTTGCTTCGGCTCTTGTCCTTTTCTTTTCTTTTCTTTTCTTTTTTTTCCCGCTCAAGCCGTCCTTCGTACAGCAACACGAGTCTGCTTTGTTAAAGTCGGGCGGGTCGAACTGCTCCGGGTTTCTGGGCTCTTGTTGCCGAGCTCGCTCGCTTTCTCCAAGCGGACGGACGCCTCGTCTGGAAAGCGACCTTGTCGAAAAAGGAAAGCAAAGAAAAGAGAGCCAGGGTACGACACAGCACAGCCCTTTCCTCCCGCTCTCGCTCTCGCTCTCTCTCCCGCGTACGCGCGTGCGCGCGCTCGCGTCTCACTCGACGCACGGCTCGCAGCGGTCGATCGATGGATGGATGAGAGAAAGAATGAATGAATGGATGGATGGCCCCCTTCCGCGCGTCGAGTCTCCGGGCGCCGCCTGCGCCGCGCCGCGCGGTAGCCTACCGCGCAGGGACGGCAGCCCGCCCGCCTCCTCGGCGCGCGGTAGCAAGCCCGCCCGCCGCTCCGCCCGCCGGCCCGTGCTCGCCCACGCGCCTGTGCAGCCGGCCTCCTTCGCTCGATCTGCTCTGCTCTGCTCTGCTCTGCTCTGCTCTGCTCTGCTCTGCTGCTTGAGAGACAGGGAGAGCGAGCCCCGCGGCGCCGATAGCGCACTTGCGCGGCGCCGATAGCGCACTTGCGCCGCGGCCGAAGCGCACTTGCGCGCCGCCATAGCGCACTTGCGGGCTCGCAGCCACCCACCCTCCGCGCAGCCCACTTGCGCGTGGCGCGTCGCAAGTCGGGTATCCGCGCCAGGGTCACTTGCGCACGGCCGATAGCGCACTTGCGCCACCGCCCCAGCAACTGTTGTTTACAGTTGGCGCGTGGGATCGCCTACACTCTCTCTCTCCCCTATCTGCTGCCTGCTCGTGTCCCCGGCAAGACACAGGTCGTGACACGGTGCGCGCGCGATGCGACGCCTCGCGTTGCCGTATGGTGGGACGAGGACTTTCGCAGCATTTTTCTGCAGCTTCATGATGATCTTCAAAGCTTCGCGGCGAGGCTGCCAGTTGGTTGCGGACCTTTGGCGAGCATGTCGTGTCGCTGCCAGCGCAGCAGCTGCAGCACGATCAGCCAGCCGAACGACTGCGTCCAGCACAAGCACCTCATCTATCCCACTGTCAGTCTCGCCATACTAGACTTGATAAGACGGAGACACAGAGATAATTATGGTATAATGAAGGTGGTGGTGATGATGGATGAGATGACTCGTAGGGGCAGCCGGTTGGGCCTCATGATCAAGCAAGTTCCGAGTCTCGACGCAACTTCTTGCACAGGCAACCCAAACAATCTACTACGATGATGGCTCGCTGACTGGCTGGTCCGATGGATGGATCGATGGCACGTGATGTGATGGAAGCACGAGCAGTCCTCGTCGGAATAAAAACGAAAAGGAAGATAAAGGAGGGTGTTATTGCAACAGAAAATAAAGTCGTTGAGCGCGCGCACCCAACGAAGCACGTTGCGCGCTGTGCCACCTGCGCTCTCCCTCGCTCGCTCTCTCACCTCTCACACTCTGCCGCTCTCGGGAGGGACTCTGCCGCGCCAAAGTGCCGCTTGCTCGGAACTGTGAAAAAAAGTTGTAAGGAAATGAAGCTAGGAGCGCGGCATGCGATGCGGCCCGGGCCACGTCGGCAATTCGATCGATCGATTGGTCCGCGCCGGCTACAGGCCCTTTTTTCTTTCTCCTGATCAGACTTTCCGAGTCACGCTGCAGCAGCTGCTGCTGCTACTCCTGATGATCATGATGATGATATCGCTGATGATGCAGCCAGATGCGGCGCCTGCTGGCTGCACATAATCTCCCGACTCAACCAGGTCCAGCTGGAGATGAAAGAGGGCCCGGACACAAGCGGTCGCAACGCTAACAACGCCCAAGTAATAGGAAGCCAGAAGGAAATTAAAAGCAAGAAAAACGCGCGACGCAGACTCATGCATTCGAGTCGCGCCCCTTCACGCGCGCGAGCTGTTGGCATCAGCGCATCGTCATTCTCGCTCCTCTCCACTTCATATACATACAGACAAACCAAACCATCTCCCTCCTCCTACAATACCACTCGTACGAAAGAAAGGAAAAGCTCGCACGAGGCCTCACCACCACCGGCCCGACCCCGCTGCTGCTTCCGCGCCGCTCGCTGCGCTGCCCTTCCTCACTTTCTACGTCTCGCCCGCCCAGTTATTCTCCCCCCCGTCCTCCTCTATTGCAAAGGAGGACAGCGGCGCGGAGAGATCCGTTGGGCGGGGCTGGGGTCCCTCGGTTACAATAGGTCGGTTGGAAGGGCGCGGATCCGCCCAGTGAGCCCCTACCCAGAGGTAGAATCGCCAGTGGTATGGGTCGTGAAGTTGCTCTCTTGAATTCCACACTCGAAGCTACGAATAGTAAATCTATGGTTAACTGCGGGAAATATTTCTTGGTTTAGTCCCAAGCCTCGCCCCAAAGAGCTTACAGTGACGAATAGTCGTGTGAGCCGTTTCATTGGGGTGCGTTTTTTTATGGTCACTGGCCATAGATGGGGACGTCGATGGAAATTCCAGTTCTCCGCGGACCTACGCCCTCTACGCTGCACTGTATTCTCTTGACCAATATAATAGGGCATCGAACGCAGTGGAAGAACCGCACGAAAGAGGCTGGTCGGGACGCGGCAGAGGGCGCGTGCTGTGGGGGACCCGGGGTGTCGGTTGAGCGGCGGGCGTTGAGGCGGGGCGAGGAGGCGGCACAGACTCTGCCGCCGAAGCGGGCGCGGAGAGGCCGGAGGAGGCGCAGCCTCGCAGCAAAACCCCTTCGCCTACGCACCAGCAGACCTTCTTCCCTGCTCGCACCCGCCCCGTCGCAGCAGCAGCAGCAGCAGCCGCAGCAACAGCAGCAGCAGCAAGCCAAGCACAGAGCCCGTCGCGCGCGCAAGACCAAAGTCCAAGCACCATGCGTGAGGTCCTTCTCATCCACCTCGGCCGTAAGTTTTCCACGACGTAGAGAGCAGGGTTGGGCGCAATGCAGAGCGTCGATCGCTGGCACCCTTTCGATCGTTCGTTCCTTCTTTCGATTGAGAGAAGAACTTGCCGCATGCCACGTGCCATGTCATGCCAAGCCAAGCCGCACTTGCTCGTTTGAGAGTCCGAGCGTGCCTTGCCTGCGCCCGATGCGAGGCAGGCAGGTCTCGTGCCTTGTGGTGCTTACCTTTGCCTAGACCCATCTCGCGCAAAGGACCGTTGCGGTTCTTCGCGTTTAGCAGGAAAGAGGAGAAAGAAAGCAAAACACGGACCCGAGAATAGGAAGGCACGCGCGCGCGCATACGAGAGAGAAAGAGAGAGAGGGAGGGAGAGAGAGACAGGAAAGGAAAGGAAAGAAAGGAGAGAAAGACTGACGCATGGGCTCGTTCATAATGAATGATTCGACTGATTCACAGAGGCCGGTTGCCAGATCGGTAACGCCTGCTGGGAGCTCTTCTGCCTCGAGCACGGCATCCAGCCCGACGGCCAGAAGCCCAGCTGCTCGCAGGAGGCCGACGGCAACGTCGATGACTCGTTCAACACCTTCTTTAGCGAGACCGGCGCCGGCAAGTACGTGCCCCGCTGCGTGATGGTTGACCTGGAGCCGACCGTCGTCGACGAGGTCCGCACCGGCACCTACCGCCAGCTCTACCACCCCGAGCAGCTCATCTCCGGCAAGGAGGATGCCGCTAACAACTACGCCCGTGGCCACTACACCATCGGCAAGGAGATCGTTGACCTCGTCCTCGACCGCATCCGCAAGCTCGCCGACAACTGCACTGGTCTCCAGGGCTTTATGGTCTTCCACTCGTTTGGTGGCGGTACCGGTGCCGGTTTCGGCTCGCTCCTCCTCGAGCGCCTCTCCATCGACTACGGCAAGAAGTCCAAGGTCGAGTTCGCTGTCTACCCCTCGCCCCAGGTCTCGACCGCCGTCGTCGAGCCGTACAACTCGGTCCTCTGCTCGCACACCATGCTCGAGCACTCTGATGTCGCTTTTATGATTGATAACGAGGCCATGTACGACATCTGCCGCCGCAACCTCGACATCGAGCGCCCCACCTACACCAACCTCAACCGTCTCGTCGCTCAGTGCATCTCTTCCATCACTGCCTCGCTCCGTTTCGAGGGCCAGCTTAACGTCGATCTTACCGAGTTCCAGACCAACCTGGTCCCGTACCCGCGTATCTCCTTCCCCCTCTGCTCCTTCGCGCCCGTCATCGCGGCCGAGAAGGCCTACCACGAGAAGATGTCGGTGGGCGACATCACCAACTCGGTCTTCGAGCCTGCCAACATGATGGTCAAGTGCGACCCTCGCCATGGCAAGTACATGGCCTGCTGCGTCATGTACCGTGGTGATGTCGTCCCCAAGGACGTCAACGCCGCCATCGCCACCGTCAAGACCAAGCGCACCATTCAGTTCGTCGACTGGTGCCCCACTGGCTTCAAGGTCGGCATCAACTACCAGCCCCCCACCGTTGTCCCGGGTGGCGATCTTGCCAAGGTGCAGCGCGCGGTCACCATGATCTCCAACACCACCGCTATCGGCGAGGTCACCTCGCGCATGGATCACAAGTTCGATCTCATGTACGCCAAGCGTGCCTTCGTCCACTGGTACGTCGGTGAGGGTATGGAGGAGGGTGAGTTCTCGGAGGCCCGCGAGGATCTTGCCGCCCTCGAGAAGGATTACGAGGAGGTCGGCGCCGAGACCGCCGAGGGCGAGGACGAGGAGGAGGGCGAGGAGTTCTAAGCGCGCACGTCTCGCGATGAAGCGGGAGGCAGAGGATAAAACAACCAAACCAAACAAAAACAAACAGAAAGGTAATGGGAACGCGCGCTCTGTACCTTCACACAAAATTGCTCGAGTGCTGTCTGCTCCTCCTTTTTGCCTCTTGCCACCTGTTTACTCTTTCCTCTCTTTTTTGTTGCCAACAGGCGCACGAGCGCGCTTGTGTGCGACAAACCTAATCCTACTCTTTTGCTGCTGATGCTCTAAGTTGTTTACTCACACATCTTCTCTTTTTCCCTTATATCATACTACTTTACTTGCTACTACCTTGGGACTTGCTTCGCAAGTTGATAGGATTGACGACAATTGGTGTGGCCCACCTCAAAAGGCCGTATTACGAATAGACTCGCGGAAGACACGCATAAAATTTCAAGTTATCTATCGACGATCATGGCCCCCATGGCGCCGCTCTCGAGGCGGCGGTGACCGCGACCTGACCGAGCTTCGGCCGCCATACGATCGCGAGTCACGCTCATATGAACGTGACCGTGACCTGCCCCGGCGTCGAGAGCGGTATGCCGGACTTGGCGACCGGCTCGGCGATCGCCGCCTGCGCAGCTCGGTACTTCGTTGACCCTTGTACGGCTGATCTTCGAAAAGATCGTCTTTCAAACGACGGTCAAGGGGTTTGACGTGCATGTAGCTGCACGCACCGCCACGATCGCACTCGCGACGGTCGTACTGCCGGCAGCGAGATAGTGAAAAATCGGTCACAGGCACGAACTCTGCGTCCAACCGCTTGCCCTGGTAGTATCTCCCTGAGACGAGCTTGCGACACTTGTCGGCATCCTCCTCGTCAAAAAACTTAATGTACACGTTGCCCATCATATGGTCGCACAAATTGTCGCAGACAACAATGTCGTCCACTTCACCCGCCTTGCTGACCTCTTCGAACATATCCACATAGAACTCTTCAAAGTTCGGGTCGCGCTCCGCGGACGAGGCTCGTTTAGGGATCAGCGAACCGTCCTTTCGCTCCGCAACCTTTGCTGCCAACGGGTTGGGATACATGCCCGGGATCATCACCGTCTGGCTGAAGGCCGGCTTGTTGTGCGCGCGGTCGCACTTGTCGCCGTGCCTGCACACGCCCATCTTGATGTAGAACGTGCAGTTATGGCGATCCTGCTCCGTTCCATAGATGCGCGCCAAGCCCCGCGCCCCGCCGTGCCCGTGCCTGGACCCATGGCCGCCTCTGCGGTCGCCGTAGTCCCCGCGCGAGTAGCTCTCCTCGCGCCGCCACTCGCTGCCGCCGCGCCCGTAGCTCATCTTCTCCAATTCTTTCGACCCCTTCTGCCTCCGCTCGCCGCGAACGAAGGAAGAGCGGCCTCGCGCTCTCGCGCCGCCGCCGCCGCCGCCGCCGCCGCCCGCGTCTTCCGCCGCGCCGCTGGACACGCGAGCTCGCGCGCGCTTTGCAGGTCTGTCTCGCCCGCCGTCTCGCCCTCCTTCGCCTTGCTTGGAATCGATTGATCAGCCTCGGCGACGCCGCAGCGCGGGCAGGGAGGGGCGCGGCGCGCGCGGCCCGGCGGCGTGCAGTGCAGAGGAGGCCGCGCGAGCGCCGCGGGGTCCGTGTCTGCGTCGCGACGCAGCAGCGGCAGCGGGCGGGCGGGCGGGGGGAGACAGATCCTTCGCGGGCCACGGTTTGCAGTGGCTGACTCGTGTCGAGGCCTTTTTCAAACCATTGTTTCAAAACCCCAAGTGGAGCGAGTTTTAGGCGAAGGCAAACGCGCAACTCCGGCCGACGTGCCGTGCCGCGCCGCGCCGTGCAACGCCGGGCCGCGCCGTACCGTGCTCTGCCTTACCTCGCTGTGCCGAAGAGGCCGCGCGTCGGGCGTACGAGCTATCTTATCTTATCTATCTGTCGATCGTCTCCTCGTCGGCGCGCGAGAACGAGCCTCAGGGCTCGCGAAGCCCAGACGCTCGAAGCCGTCGAGCTCGGTCCACGACGAGCTGTACAGGCCAAAGGAAAGATGAGGGCGCCTCTAGCGAGGAGTATGCTGTTCATACGAGCAGGCCCTGGCCCACTTCGTGCGTTTGCCCGGGGAACGCAAGCACAGCCCCTCGGCCAAGCGAAACGCGGACTCGCCTTTTATCGCCAGGTCGACTTCCCGCCGCGGCCTTCGCTCGCTCTCGGGTTCTTCGTGGTCTTCATGGCCGGCTCGCAATTCGTTGAGCACGCTCTGGACCTTGCTGACACTGATGGCGAGGCAGCCGAGTGGGTTCGCAAGGCTGAAACCGAGGCCTGGGGCCTTCAGCGCACCGAGGAGGCGCTGCACGACCTCCATGACAGCCTTCGCATCAACCACGGCAAAACCTACTCTTATTTTCTCAATGCAGCGCCCATTCTACTTCGAGAAAATGTCCTACACAAGGCCATCCTCTCGGGACTTCGGTCCGAGGAACCCTCCATCGTTGATCCTTCGGCGAACTTGCTCTGCGATCTCGTCTCGCAGCGCCGCGTGGCCAAAAAGGTTTTGCAAGATTCCGAGCTCGTCGACGCTCTCGTTACGGCGCTCACGCAGTGGCACGAATCTGTCTGTCTCGATTGTGGCGATCCAGTCTCGGCGCTCGATGTCCTCGTCCGCAGCATCGGTTCGCTCGCAGATATGGACGTCGAGGAGCGCCGCTACAACAAGGAAGCTTCTGTATCCGCCCTTGACTCACACGTAGAATCCCTTGTCCCAGTGCTTAACAAGCTTGCGTCGCTCGTGGAGAGCGGTCGTAAAGATTTGCGTGCATCGATTATGGGCACCGGACCTGGATCCTTTCAGGTCCAAGGATCTTTTCGCGTAGGTGGAAGCGGCGGGCACCGTGGCTCAGGAGCGGACAGGATTTCTCATGCCGACAGCATTCGCTTGGAAATATGGTACCAAGACCTTGGATTCGCACTTGCGCGTCTCTCGGAGAAACTCATTCGAATGCATCCGGAAATTGCTCCTAGCCTTGTTCCCACCTTTACTGCGCTCGCGCGCGGTCTCGGCACGCACGATCTCTATAGCAGACTGCAGGACCGCGACTGGGAGGAGGTGCTGCTCACTGCGCCCACGCTCGATCTTGGTCTCGAAATCTTCAAGAACATTCCCGACACGCAGCGACAGGCCCCAGACACCGTTCCCAACCTGGACTGGATGTACATGCAGCGCGTTCGCCCAAGCTTCGAAGAGGTAAGAAAATCGGGATGGATGCAGTTCATTCGTCGTCTCGAAAAGGCAGAGGAATACCTTGACCCATTCATGTCCATTATTGCAGCCGGTATTATTGGGTTCTGCTGGGGCGCCTTACGTACCCTTGTGGCGCTACGCGGTGTCTCGGATCCAGCAACGATTACAGAGCGGCCTCCGCCCTCGTGGCTTGACGCGTACCGCACAGGCACGCCCGTGGCGCAGCCTCCCCCTTCCAATGTCGTCGTCCCGCCGTCGGCGGCTGCGCCACCACCCTCCGTTGGAGGTCCCGGGGCTCCTTCCTATAATGTGCGGCCCAATGCACCTTCGCCCACGGCTCACAGCGTTCCTGGATACCCTGGAGGACCAGGGCCCGCACCTGGAGCAGGTCCTGCCTTTGGCGGTTCCGCGCCGCCGCAAGCGGGCTTTGGTCCTGGGCAACATGCGCCAGGTCCGCAGACCATCGCACCGAATGGCGGCCAGCCCCACATGGGCGCCCCCGGACCGGGCGCTCACCCGTCGCCTCCGCCTCCAAGCCAAATGGGATCGCAAAGTGCATATGTACCTGGAACTGGCGCTTCTTCAAACAATTGGAAACGTGCCATGGCCATGCGCTACGGACGAGTCGCGGCAACTGGATCGATGATTCTTGTCGGTCTGCATGAGGCCTCGAAAATTGCAAGCTCGACCGTCTGGCTCGAGGAAGGCAGCAATCAGCTTTTACTTTCGGGTGTCAAGGTACTTGCCGATGTGGGTGCTATGCTTTTTGTGTTTTTCAATGCTCCGTATTCCTTTGTACCAACGACGCTCACTATGCTGCTCTCTCAGGACTTTGACTTTAGCGACCGGGTTCTGCTTGAGAGCTCGTGGGGATTTCCTGGCGGAGGAGGGGGCCGGGGTGGCGACGAGCACAGCGTGTGAGCTTCGTTTCGCGCCGTGTACCTTTTCATTCGTCCTCTCTCGCCCGCGAGGATTCCTTCTTTTTAGCATTCTAGCACGGTCCAACATAACGCAATCATGCTTTGCCTTGACCTCTTCAATTGTTGGCATGAGCAAATATCTGCTTTCTTCACTGACATTGCTATTTCATGCATTCAAATCAAGTTGTGAAAATTGTGAGTGGAAGGATTATTTTCATGTTTCTTCGTCTCTTTCCGAGAAAGGCATACTCGGTGTGTCAACTTTCGCGAAAGAAGAGGGTGAAGAAGGGAATTGTTTCGGTCGCTAGATGCCGCGTTGTCGAAGGAACAAACCCACAGGGATGAGCAAGAGGGCAGGCAATGCATAATCTGTAAACACCATGCGCAAGGACACTGTGAAGCTGTCAAAGAATACCATGTAGGATTCGGGCACGCATGTTTTCTTGACCACCTTCCATATGCGCTCGACCCATGGCGGGCTCGGATAATAAGTGCGGCGCGGACTGTTGTTGGACGAGTCGCACGTGTCGAATTGCAGCAGCGTTTGTTCACGACCTGTGTCCAGATCCACACGTCTGCCTTGGATCGTGAGACAGACCTGCTTGCCATTATCGCGAGCCTCGAGCCAGCCGTACTGGCCTCGGCCAGGATAAATTCCGTGAGAATATGGTCCGCCTTTACAAGTAGGTTTGGCATCGAGGGCTGCAGCCTGAAAGACTGGAAAACCGCCTGCCACGTGCTCGCCATCGTCCAACGCAAGCATGTGGGCGTCTCCTGCGAGCTGCACCAGCTTTCTCTGAAGCCCCAGCTCCTCAATTGTTTCTACAATACGCTTACGATCGTTTGTGAAGACAGCCCACTTGTCATGTATCGTGACCCACGGCATCGTGCTCACCCATATAATTTGACCCACACGCGAGTCTCGTGCCGCTTCCCGAAGAGATCGAAGAAACCAGTCAAGCTGTTCCTCTCCGAGTGCAGTCTCGCGGCCCCGCTTCGAGGAGCTCGTGTCCGTGACGAGAAAACGGATGCGGCCCAACGTAAAGGCAAAATACACACTTGGGAGCTTGCCATCTGCGCGTCGCGAGTGCTGCGGACCTTTATCGTACGCCGCAAGCGGGTACGTTGGCACGGCCTCGAGAAAAGCTGCAATTGATGCTTCGCGACCGGGCGAGCTCTCGTCACTGTTGTTTGGTCCAAAATCGTGGTCGTCAAACATGTAGGCGAGTGGGACATCGCGAAAAAACCGCGCCTGGCGCGGATTTGACATGACTTGATCATACATGGCATGAAAGAGCGCGCCCTCGTTCCTGTCTACATTTCCGTAATGAAGATCCCCCATGTGCATGAAAAAGAGCGGATCGTGTTCGCGAATCACATCAAAGATGATTGCATTAGAGTGGTTGTCTGCGCACGACGCAAAACCAAACGCAAAATCCATGGGCATCCCCTTCGCTGCGGTTGTACGAAATCTGCCTCGCATCTTTTTCCCGACCACGGCCCCATCAGCTCCGGTGGCCTGAACGCTATACTCGAACCGCGTCGCGGCCGGCAGGCCGTGAAGCAGGATCTCCGCCACGCCAAATGGCCCGACATGCGTGGCCTCAAAGACTGCGACTTGATCTGCGGCTTCCTCCGTCTCCCCACCATAACCCTGGGCCCGGCGCACCTCCGCGCGGCCGCCCTTGGCGTCGCCGGCGAGCCTCGCCTTCAGCACGGCGCCCGAGTCCTCGAGGCCGCCGATCCAGGCCCATTGCACGCCTGCGGACCCGGGAGCGGCAGGCGGCGCCGCGGAAACGAGGGCGGCGAGCGCGGCGAGGGCGGCGAGGAGAGCAAGGGCAGACGCCCCTCGCCCCTGCGCGCGCGCCGGCATCGGGACCCTGGGGAGGGCGCCTCGCACGCACTACCAGGCTATCTAGGCCTGCTGCGATTCCATCATTCATTCGTATCATTCATTCGTATCATTCATTCGTATCATTCATTCATTCATTCGTTCATTCATTCATTCATTCATTCATTCACGTGCTGGCTCACTCACTGTTATTTGTTAGAGACAGAGCCGGAGCGGCGGCGGGGGGATGCACCGCGACAGAACTGCTTTTAGGTGAAGAGCGTCACGAGAGCTCGGGAGAGGGCAGCTGAGGATGGCCAGCGAGGCGGACCTGCGCGGGCCGCGCCGCGCGAGCGGCCCTGGCGGCACGGGCGCCGTCAGCAGCGCGCTCATTTTGGCGAGTCTCGTGGCGCAGAACACCTTGGTGGTCGTTTTCATGGCCCTGGCCCGACGGCGCGCGTCGACGCCCTTCTCCACGAGCGCCGTCGTCGTCACGACAGAGATCGTCAAGTTCGCTCTCTCGCTGGCCGCCTTGCTCGCGGAAAACCCGAAACACCCTGAACGCGTGGGAGCGGAGCTGCTTGCCGCCAGCGGGAACAAGGAGGTCTTGCTCTTGGCTGTGCCCTCGCTGCTCTACCTCGTGCAGAATAACCTGACCTTTTTCGCGCTCGGCCACCTCGATGCTGCCGTCTTCCAGGTCGTCTACCAGCTTAAGGTGGTGTTTGCTGCCTTTGCCGCAAACATCATGTTAGGAAGACGCATCGACGCTGTCGCAAAGGTAGCAATCGGTCTGCTTTTTTCGGGCGTCTGCCTCGTAGCTCTATCAACATCTAAACCACAACCCTCGCCGGCTGACCGTGACGAAACCCCCAGTGCCTTGCACACCACCGTGGGCATTAGCGCCACCTTGGCAGCCGCGGTCCTTTCCTCTGTCGCGGGCACGTACACAGAGAAGCTGTTCAAGAGCACAGGGGACTCAACCGGCCTGGGTCGGGTGGCTTCCTCGTTGTGGTTTAAGAACCTCACGCTGGCGGGGTTTTCGTCGATTCTAGGCATTGCCATGACACTGCACAAGGACGGTGACTCGATTCGCTCGCAAGGTTTCTTCCATGGTTTTACCGGCCTCGTTTGGTTCGTGATTCTACTTCAGGCTTGCGGCGGTCTCCTTATTGGCGCTGTTCTTCGCTACACAAGCAACATGGCCAAAACTTTTGCCACTGCTACTTCAATGATCATCTCGTCTCTCGCGTCGGTACTTCTTTTCGACTTTCGCCCTGGAGCGGCCTTTGTTATTGGCGCTGCTCTCGTGGCCTGCGCCGTTGCTCTATATGGGAGCCCACCGCCGCAACGTGCGCGTATTGAGGCCTTTATGGACGAGTCGGCCGACGCGTTGCGCAGCCTGCAGGGCCATCTGGACGACCAGTTTCCCAGTCTCAAGACACTGGATTTATCGCTTCTTCGCGATTGGCTAGATGATGTGCAACAAGCCGCTCAAGGCTTTTTGCCCTCCAAGAACAACGGCGATGGCACACGGCCAATGTCGCGTACCTCCCGTTCGCGGTCCAAATTGGACTAGTTGCAAGTAGGTTACTATAGTGTAGTAGATTCGTAAAGTTCTTGCAATTTCTGTGTAAACTTGGCCAATCATTCGAGATTCTTCCTCACGATGAGGTCCCCTGTTTCGGCTCTTTTGCTTGCTATCTGCACTTTTTCAAGTCGAAGCAAAGAGCGAGCACAGGATCTTCGAGTCTTCGCACCACCATCTCTTTGATGAGAACAACGCATGCGCTTCAGCGGCGCTGTGCAGCTGCCAGGCTAGACTTCACTTCGCTCTGCTCCGCGTACGTATACGGCCCAGTGCGGGGGACGACTTCGGCCGCCTCGGCCATTTGAACCAGCCAGTTGCGTCGGCGCTGGCTTCCCCAAACTGGAAAACCGGAGAGGCGCGCGAGAGAGAGGGTGGTTGGACGGGTGGGGTGGGTGGGGACGGTCGTTGCTAGCTTGGGAGCTTGCTCGCGGGAGATTTCCGCCCCGTGCCGCTGGCTCGGCTAACGCCGCCGGGTGTCGGCAATCTGGCTCCCATCGCCCCAACCTCGCGCAAGCCTGGAGGCCTGCAAGTTCCCTTCCCTTCTTTCTTACTTTCTTGGGGCCAGCCAGCTAGAAGCGCTGGTAATCGACGGGTATAGTGACACGAAGTCGACAGCGAGCCGGGCACAGCAACTGTGGGGCGACTTGGGACTCGTCTCGACACGGCCGCCGGAGATGTGCAAACGATCGTGGTTGAAAGGAAATGAACGCATGCACGCACGCATCGGGCCTGAGACGCACAGACGGGTCCGCACATCGAGCCAGCGTGAGCGACGACGGACAGCCGCGAAGGCCGACCCCTCTTGCGTGCGCGTGCGCGCGTTCTCCGCGGTGGAAAAGGAGTCGGCCCCGCGGCCATCATTCTAAATTGGGGAAGGTAAAAAGCCAGCGGGCACGCTTGCTGGGGCAGGATGGCCCCGGCGGACGCATCATTTCCTCTCAGCCGGCCACAAGTGAGCTGGCGGGCGGTAGCGGCTCTGAGAGAGTGGTTTGACAGAGGGAAAGATAGCGGATCGTGTGTGCGCGGGAAGGTATTACACGATGAGGCAAGTGAAGTGATACGGGCAGATGTTGCGACGAGACTCCGCTTTTGGTCTTCTCTACGTGTCACTAAAGTATGATGAAGACGAGCAATCTGAGCGCGAAAACCTATCGAAAGCAAACCTGCAACTCAAATCCAAAGCTAAGACATCCAAAACATCAACAAGAAGCAAATTGATTGTGCGATCCCTCACGATCCTCGAAATCGTCGCTGACGAGGGATTTCTGAGCCCGGCAAGATGAAGACGGCCAAGAGCGCCCTCGTGTCGCTCGCCGTTGTGCTCCTTGTGGCAAGTACGTCAACAAGTGCCGAAAAGCTCTCCTCGCCGAGCTTTCGTGGTCTTGAAGAATCTACAACCGAAACCGGCGAAGAAGAAAAGGAGACGTGCGAACTTCAGCCTCGTTGCGAAAAGCTTGGAGGCAAATGCCTCCCCAAGGACGAGTGCCTTCGCATGGGGTCCGAGTATCGCTGGATCGCGCCCCATCAAGAGTTCTGCGGACTCGATGCGAGCGCTTCCTCGGGCTGCGGCTGCTGCTTTGTGAAAAAGGACGAGACCATGACCGAGAAGCGTCTTCTCGAGACGGTCGCGGAGCATGAGACCAATCTGAAGCCCCGCCTGGTCATGACAGGAGGTGGCCTTAACCTCAACCTTGGACCCGATGGCGTGGGCAGACTTTCTCTCACTGGTCTCGGATTCAACCTTGACGGCTCGCCCGGTGAATGGAGTTTCGCTTCGACTCCGAGCGGAAAGGAGACCCCGGCGCCAGAGTGTGACGACAAGCAATGCTTTATCAAGGTGCGTGGCTTCCTGCACAGCCCGAAAGTCGACGATGTTGTTGAGCCCACCAAGCTGGAAGATGGCGTCTTCGCGAGCGAAATGACGGAGGCCATCGTTGAGGTTGCCTTTGACAACACCGAAGGAAACGACGACGTACAAGCCATGCTCAAGGACGAGAACGACCTTTCGCGTATGGTCAAGGTGCGTTTCGCTGGTTCCGCGCGGATCGAGGTTGTCAACCCGCATCAATCGGTTGTTGCTCTGCTCAAAGAGGACGGTGTTCCAAGCTCCTTGGAGCTTATGGATCTCACTGGTATTTGGACGCGATACGACCCGCTTTGGCCGGTCCCGCCCGTCATCATTTGGCCTTTTCCGCTCCAGGAGGAGAATTATCAGCTTTGCGTTCAGCCCGTGCGCATTCGTCAACGCTCGTGCAGTGGGTGGGACTTCCTTGGTCTCTGTATTGGTGGCTCATACACGTACACGTATTCTGGCGCGGGTCTCAACTTTGGGCGCCCGGGCGCCAACCTGCAGTGGGGTAAGGTCGATCTGAGCTTCTACTGGAAGGACTGGGTAACCATCAACGACAACAGCGGCAAGTATGCTGTCGTCACGGAAAGCGAGGAGGCCTCCCTGCGCAGCGAGGTCAACGATCCGAGCTGTGTAGAAGTGTTCTTCGTGCCAAAATTCTCGCCCTCGAGCCTGCATGGTGGTGGCGCCTGCTGGGGGAGTGGCACTGCAAGCGCCAAGATCATCACATCCGATGAAATGGTTAGCTGTGGTGTGGACGAGACGCATTTGGCCCATGAGCTCGGCCATGCCGTCGGCATTATGCACCCGAACACTGGCCATGCTACACTTGCGGACGGTTCCACGGGGACGCTCATGTGCGGGTCTGGCTGGGAGCGCGATAACCCACGCCGCAACTCGCGCGACAATGGCGAGAACATGCAGAATCCTCTTTTGGCATGCTACATGGACACAATGGACTGGGGCCACGACTGCGTCGATTCGAGCTCGTGCGGATCTTGTGCAGCGAACATGCCTTCCGACAGCTGCTAATAGGACTGGGGCCACGACTGCGTCAATTCGAGCTCGTGCGGATCTTGTGCAGCGAACATGCCTTCCGACAGCTGCTAATACAAGTCGGATCGATTTCACTCGTGCACATTTCCGAGACAAAACAGGATCCAGAAATACAAGAGTAAAAGCATAAAAGAAAAGAAGCAAAGATTGCCTTGGTAGTAAAAGAAGAAGAACATGCGATGCAGTGCAATCCACTGCAGGGAAGAGCAGGGCAGGAAATGGAGAATGTCATAGCATGCGCTCCTTGCGTCCCATACAAAACTTGCTCGCGCGGTGGTCGGAAGCCATATATTGCTCACGCAGCAGCCGATGATTCTTCAGTCTCCGCAGGCTCGGCGGCGGGTGAGAGAAGACACTCGAGGCAGTCCGCAAAAATGGCATCGGACATGGCTTCATCGTGAGAATGACCATGGCCACGGCCATGAGCATGCAGAACATGACCGTGGCTGTGGCCGGGATGATGCAGATTTCCATGTCCATGAGCATGGTGGTGGTGATGGTGGTGACGGTGATGACCATGTATGTTAGCATGGTGCTGGCGCAGGTGCAGCTGATGTTGGTCATTGCGCTGATGCTCACGAGGGCGATCCTGACGCAGAGGCATGCTCACGTGATGAGAAGCCCCGTGAAGGTGACTGCCGCGAGCGTAGTGAAGATGGCCGTAATGGTGCGACACCGAAGCATGGTTCTCGGTGTGAAGCATGGGCCGCTGCGCGTTTCTCGCAAGAGAATTCACGCTTGCAGAATTGGGAATCGAACCTGTCGACGACGACGACGACGACGACGACGACGACGATGCCGAAGAGGAAGACGAAGACGTGGGTCCTACCGGATCTAGAGCGCCTTGGTGGAGACAGGGTTCTCCATTTTCGTGGGGATCCGCAAAAGAGTGCGGGCGCTGCATGATCAGACCCTTTTGCATGTCTTCGATGCTTGGGCAGGGAACAAACGGGCAATCGTGGTCTTCGTCCATGATAGCCTTCATATCCAGCGCGCTAATGGGGGTCTTCGTCCCACGTGGGAAGGGATACGAATGCTGCACATTAATTTGATCGTCGCAAGCTTGCTTGAGCGCAGCCTCGAGCTGTTCAGAGAAAACCTCCTTTGTGCGCTTCGAATTCGAGCGGTATTTCTGCAAATGCGACTTGACGTGGCCACTGTCGAGACTTCCACGCTCAAAGAGGCCCCAGCGGTCGAGAATTTTGCGCGGCGAGGCATGCTCAAGACCAATATCGAAGATGATGCTCAGAAACTTGACGTGCATCCGCTCGTTCCAAACGAGGCGCCGGGACTTGGATTTGGCCGCGCCGCCCGAGGCATTGGTGGGCCCGCCCTTGCTTGCACCGGCTTCTTCGGCGCTCGTGACGCTTGCGCTGCTCTTGCTCGCTTTGGCGCCGCGCGAGGCTTTGGCAAGGTTCCCAGCGGCAGCGGTGGCAGACGCGGCAGCAGTGGGCCCCGTCGCGAGCTCGATTTCGCCATCGTCAGGCCCGCTCGGTGCCTTGGCGCCAGCTTCGTGGAAAATGCTCTCGCATCTGTCCACGGACTCGGTCGACGTGCAGTCCGTACAGCGCTTGGCCTTGGGGCCCGCGGGCTCCGCGTCCGCCTCGCGCGCGCGCTTCTTGTTCACGCGTGCCGTCTTCATCATGCCTCTCCCTTTCGCGCGAGCCGCCTCTGCCGAGCAAACTCCGGGGAGCGCGGGGGGGCGAGAAAACGGGGGTGGGGGGGGGGGCGGCGTCCTCCGCGCCACGGCGCCGCGCGCGCTGCCTCGTCGCCGGCCGGGGTCCGGGCGTCGCGCGCCGCTTGATCGATCGATCGATCGATGGTTGAATGAATGAATGAATGAATGAATGATGAATGAATGAATGAACGACTGACAATGATCGACGTGAGAGCCCGCGGCATTCCCGATTGTGTGGCGCCGGTTGCGCACTTGCGCGGCCGCGCATTGTGGACTTGTCACGCGCCATTGCCGACTTGCGCCTCCATCAAGATTGACTCTGACCGCCGTCGCGCCGCCAACCAAACGACCGGTCGCGCGACCCTCCCTCCGTCCGGGCGAGCGGCCGCACTGCGATCGACGAGAGGCGGTTGCCCTTCGCCGTCGCGCAGGCGGCCCGGATATCGTGCAGCGAGCTGCCTGTCTTCGCCGCGGAGCACGCGTCCACTTCGCGCGGGAAGCGAGCGTGCGAGTGAGCGAGCGAGGGCGCCTCTTCCTTTCCACAAGACCCCCCCCCTTGGCATCGCAAACGCCAACGTGCGCGCGCCGACCTCGCGAGCGGCAGGACGAAGAGCAGGCCAATTCCGGGCTTCTCGCGCGAGACTTATCGACCCTCGCGACCTTTGCGCGCGCGAGAGGAGAGAAGCCTTGGCAGCGGAAACCTTGTGGGGTGGCGGGTGACCAAATCTCGTGACCACTTTCGCGTTGCTTGGGCTTGTCGCTAGGACGCACCTGTGCGAATAATACCTGTTCCAGAAAATTCTTATGTGATTGTAGTCAAAATGGTTGTTTGATTGGAGCGTTGTCGGGTGTGATCTGGCTGGACCAAAGTGCACTCACTTTGAATTTTTCGATGACAACCGTGACCAGCCATTCCTCGCTCAGAAGAAAGCGACAACGCATGGATCCTATTGTACAAAAGAATAAAGCTGAGGAGTAGTGAGAACCTGGCTGATATCGAGCCGTGAATGTGCTCAGACAAAAGGTTGAAAGTGCGGTGATAAGTATGAAAATGTGGACGCACGCTGAAATGGTCAACGAAGAAGAAGTAGATGAAGAAGAACTTGGTCATTCCAGCGCAAAATGATTGATGGTCGACTTTGGGGGGTGGGGGTGGGGGTGGGGGGATGGGGGGCACAATCGTTCATTCTCGATTGTTCTTGCCGGCATACCAGCAAAGCATCCAAGCGAGTCGTCCGACATTATGCAATTGCGCCCTCTTCTGCGAGAAACAGAAGGCATGCCATTAGCAGAGTCTCGCTTGGAAGTAAAGAGAGTTGGAACACAATCCAAGCGTACCTTGTACAGCTAGACCTGCCTAGGATGCTCAGAATGCGATAAAATTGCTTGACTGGGAGTCAAATAGATTGTTTGTTTTGCTATGTTCGTTAGGATCGCAAGAGTTGATTCGGGTCTGGCCAAAAACAAACTTGCTCCTGTCTTGAAGACTTCGGCTCCCACCTTAGTTTGCCCCGTGGTACAGACATGGTTGGTAAATCTTGTCGAGTCTCCGAACCGCTGCTTGCCCACGACAAGTACAGAGTTAGACTTACGTTACAGTTGACGTCGGAAAGTACGTGGTCCGGAAAGTATTGATTCATAGGAGATTCCCCGTGGGTGTAGGGTAGTCCTCGCCGCTCCTGTGGCACTGATCCCTCTTCACGTCATTTCCATTTTCCACAAGAACGAAGTTCTTCACGCGGTGCCTTGTCGCGTCGAAAACGCAAACATCGGATAACGCAAGTATAATCTAAAGGATACGTTCACTTCGCTGGCGTCTTTCGCATTGAATTCAAGGAATTATCATTCACAATGCAATGGTGATTCTCCAATCGTCGGTCAGTCCAGCACCAAAGCGAGACTCGTGCCGACCGAGGTTTTTCCGAAGCGCTTACATTTCCCTTTTCTCCCATCTCCAGTGCCGGTCGGCGTAAACTTGTTCTATCCATCGAAAAAGTCGGCAGACGCATCTTATACATTATTTACCCCCGCCTGCGCGCAGTCTGAAAATCGCGCTCTCCTCGCCCCTCGACTGAACCGTCTGTAAAGTGATGCTTCTCCAACCTAGGCCTAGGCCTCCTAGAAGCAGGGTGATAGCGGGAAAACAAGATTCGCCGGCGTCGAGCAAGCACGCAGTGCGAAAATAGCGCGGCAACCGCGACGAGCGCGCGGCTTGCGCGGCGCGTAGCGCACGTCGGGGCCCCCGGCGCGCGGCTTGCGCGGCCTGCGCGGCACGGCGCGGCGGAGCGGGACGAAGGCCAGGCGGGAATCAACAAAGCAGCCCCGTCCTGGGCGTTTGCAGGTGCCTTGTGAACGGTGGGCAGCGTTGCCAAAGGTGATTTACGTGGCTCGACCCGGCGTGGCTGGGTCGGGCCCGCTACGAGCGCGACGCCGAGTCCGTCGGCGACCTCGACGCCATAATGTTCTCCTTCGGCGGCAACAACGGAGGCAGCAACAATAATAACGCCAACAATAACAGCGGAGGAGGAAATCAAGCTGGCAGCGGAGGAGGCTTTGGCGGCGGCTTTGGCGCAGCGGGCGGCTTTGGGGCCGCCGGATCCTCAGGCTTTGGAAGGGCCGCATCTGGAGGATTTGGAGCCAACATCGGCGGAGCTGGCGGCTTCGGGAAGCCGTCTGCCCCAGGGGGCTTTGGCGGCAACTCTGGTGCTGGCAGCGGCTTTGGAAAATCATCAGCTCCAGGTGGTTTTGGTGGATCTTCGAATACAGGTGGCTTCGGAAAATCGACGGCTTCAGGTGGCTTTGGACAATCCTCAAATACAGGTGGCTTCGGAAAGTCATCGTCCTCATTATCATCATCATCATCATCATCGGCAAATTCTACGGGTGGATTTGGCGCCGCCACCAAAGGCGGATTCGGCAGTGCCAGTGGTGGTACATCAGGCAACCAAGGCTTCGGATCTTCTGGAGGGAATAATGCAAGCAGTTCTGGATTTGGCTTCGGGAACAATCGTGCTGGCAATAAAGACAGTGCAAATCGTGGCTTCAGTGCAGGGTTTGGGGGTAAGAAGCGCGCAGGAGAGGCCGACAAAAAGCCCGGTTTTGGTTCAGGCGGTTTTGGCGCGGGCCAAAGCAATCAGTCGTCGCCGGCCTCTGGTGGTGGCTTTGGTCGCTCGAGTGGTCAAGGTTTCGGACAGGCCTCAAGTCCTGCTGGTTTTGGAAATCGCGCAGGCTTTGGTGGTGGTGGCGGTGGCGCTGCTACTGCGACGGCCAAAAGCGGACCAAACGCGAATCGAACTTCACAGGGCTTCGGTCGAGCAAGCGGTTTCGGGTCTGCAGCGACAGTATCGACCTCGCCATCAGCAGGGGGTGCCAAGTCAAAGGGCTCTGGCAAAGTAGCGCATGCCAAAAACGCCGGTGCTTTCGGTGGAAATAATAACAACGCACAATCATCGTCCTCGGGAGGCTCTGGATTTGGCGCCGGAGCTTTTGGTGGAGCCCGTGGTGGGTCGCCGGCTTCTTCCGGGGCAGCTCCAGCAGGTACCTTTGGATTCGGATCGAAGAGCCAGACGAGTAGCGGTGGTTTTGGCAACCGTGCGCAAGCCTCGGGCTTTGGTCAGAGCGCGAACGCCTCAAGCGGCGCGGACGATACGACCTCCAACACAAGGCCAGCAGGAGGCGGATTTGCGGGCTTCGGGGCCGCAACTTCCGGCTTTGGATCCTCATCTGGCTTCGGTTCTGGAAACGCGGGTGGTCCTGGCGGCTTTGGCAACGGCCAAAAGCCAAAGGGCTTTGGAAAGGCCTCAGCAACTGCAACGTCGAGCGAGTTCGGAGGCGCTTCGCGCGACGCTGGTAGTGGCTTCAAGGGCTCATCATTCAACGAATCTTCATTCGGATCGGGCTTTGGCAGCGGTCAAGGAGAGCAGGATCAACAATCCCAACAAAAAGAGCAAGATGGCAGCGGACGTGGTCGCCGCAAGCGCGAAGCAGATCAGGATACTTCATCTCGCTCAGGCAAGACGCCTGCCCGCAAGGAAGTCCAGCTCTCGCTCCGCGGAGCGCCGACTGACGAGGATGCTCTCTTCGAGTATTTTTCCAAGTTTGGGCCCGTAGAAACCGTGCAAGTACGTGCAAACCAAAGCACAGCGCAAATCGTTTTCGGCAATATTGCGACAGCGAGCAAAGTTGTGCGAAAGGCCATGCATAAGATTGGTAGCACTTCCGTCAAGGCTCGCTTCGGCGGCTCCGGAGTCGGCCCCAGAGCAGGACCATCATCAGCTAGTGCAAGCAGCAACAATGATGACGGCGCAGGGGCCGTGAGTGCAAGTGCCGGAAACCGTTCCAAGGCAGCAACGTCCGCCAACAGCGAAAAGATTGCCGAAGTCTCTCGCGAGGACAAAGCGCGACGCAAAGCCATGATGGAAGCGCGTATTGCCGAACTTGAGCGACAGAAAAAGGCGCGCGAGCAAAAGAAGCAGCAAAGTTCGCAAGCTCCGGGGCCAGCTACGAATCTCGCAAGTTTGGACCCCAAGATGAAGAAACGAACGCAGCAGTCACAGCCAGCTTCGCGGAAACTCTCTTCAGCAGGCCGCGCCATTTCGAGCAGCTTTAGTGCAGTGAGCAGCGACGGCGCCGAGGACGAGCGCGAGGACGACGACGACGACGACGACGACGATAGCCGCGGCGATGGTGGGTCGGACGCTAACTTTGCGCGACGCAAACGCGCTGAGCGTTTCAAGCTCGCTCGACCTGTTTCTTCGACACCGCACATGTCAGCAGACCCTACACAGCCGCCCATCATGGGCGCGACGCCGCGAGAAAAGGGCAAGTTTCTTGTTGGAGAGTGCATGAAAATGTGTCCCAAGTCCGAGACAGATCGACGATACCATGAAAATTCCTTGCACCTCTTGGAGAGACAACATCCGGAGATGCCAGAGCTTCCTTCCAAGTACGAGCTAACCGTCAAGTCATTCATGCGATCATCAGCCGGTATGGTTCTTGATATTCCAGACATTGTACGCCCCGAGTCTGTGCTCGCACGCACCATCGACTATCTTTGGGACGACATTCTGGATCGCCCCGAGCGGGGCGCTGATCCACGGTTCAGGGACTCTGACCTCTATCGCGCCGGTGATGGCGCCACGCCAACGCCTGCCTTTGTGATCTCGTTTCTTCAGGATCGCACGCGATCCGTTCGCAAAGACTTTAGTCTGCAGGGCTTTCTCGAGGAAAATGGGCCCCTTTCGGCTAATTGCGTGCGGGTGTTCGAAGAATGTGCGCGCATGCACATCATGGTTGACGAACAGCTTTGCAATGTTTCCAAGGCCGAAGGTCACGATGAGACGCTCAATCGACAAGAGGCGAACAATTGTCTCAAGGCACTGAACGGAATGTATGCCCGCGCCCGCGCACTCTCGCCTTCATCGTCTCAGCAAGAGTCTCAAAAGGCGCACATTCTTCGTCGAGAGGCTGAGTTCCGAGCGTACTACATCCTTATGCAAGCTTCTGACGCATTTACTGTGGCCGTGTACATTCGTGATTTGCCGTCTGCATTACGCCAAACCACCTGGCTTCGCATTGCTCTGCAAGTCACGCGCGCGTTGCATCGTCGAGATTTTGTTACCTTTTTTCGGCTGCTTCGCTCTCCGCAGACACCATATCTCGTGGGCTGCCTCATGCATGGCTTGCTCGAACGAGTTTGGCGTGATGCTCTCCTTATTCTCAATCAGGCCACCTTTCGCCAGGGTGATGCGCACTACTCTTTTGACAAGCTCGCGGAGATGCTATGCTTCGAGGACGCTGATCACGCGCGCGCTTTTACCAAATACGTTGGGCTTCCGTCCCAAGATAATCTTCACGTTGAGTTTGGTAAGGTGCGCACGCTTGCGCGCCCCGACACACGTTTTCCGCGTCGTGTGCTCAAACTTGTTGAGGATAAGCGTTTTGGTCGTTCTCCGCAGGCGGAGTACCCGCCTCGACGTCAAATTGTGCGTGGACTCGACGTTTCCCATCAACGACTCAACGATGCCGACGACCAAAAGGCCTCTTCCTCTTCTTCTTCTTCTTCTTCTTCCTCCTCCTCCTCGTCGTCGTCCTTTTCATCTTCTCATTTCTCTGCAAAGACTCCAGTTGCCTCCACCTCCTCCTTTGCAACATTTCCAGCAAGTACAGGTTCCTTTGCACAGTCTGGGACGAACACTTCAAATGAAACTGCATCACCCTTTTCCTCCTCCGCATCAAGCTCAACTGCACCTCTCAAGAAGGAACTTGGTTCGCTCGCGACACCTGCGCCAGCTCTCCAAAGCAATTCAGCCTCGACATTTGGAACCGCTTCGCAATTGGCATATTCTGGCTCGGAACATGAGGACTCGAATACCACGCGTAGCGCACCAGTCTTTGGGGGTCCTCCAAGTTCCAACAGTCAACAGCCGTCTGCATTTGGATCCTTTTCTGTCGCACAAAAAATCCACGCGTCAAATGACTCGTCGTCGAGCCCTGCTCTTAAGCGCCAAAATTCTTCCTTTCAATTGCAGCAACCGTCAACCCTGGAACAAATTCCTGCATCGGATTCCCCAGCTGTCAAGACAACGCGAGATACCTTTCAAGAAGATCAAGAAAAGCAGCAGCAAGAGCAAAGACAAGAACATGCAAAGAATGCCCGAATTGCAGAGGAGAGAACACGCGAGCGACTCCGTGCCCAGGCTGCAGCCCAAGAAGCGGAGCGGGTCCGCCTCGCAAAGGAGGAGAAAGAAGCCGCGGAACGTGCTCGTCAGGAACGAGAAGCTCAGGCGGCTCGAGAGGCCGCGCTTCGTGCCAAACTCCAAGCTGAGGAGCAGGAGCGCATGCGCAAGGAGGCCGAAGAAGCTGCGCGAGCACAGGCTGAAGCCAAGCGTCAACTCCAGCGTGGACGTGAACAGCACGAACGCGTCCGCATGTCATCTGAGGATCGACACAGCCGCCAAGTTGAGAAGCAATTCGCAAATCTTATTGCAGCGCGACGAGAGCGTCTGACACCCGTCTTCGAGGCTTGGACTCGTTTTACGCGACTTTCGACTGCTGCAAAAACGCGGGTTCGGACCTTTCGCGCCAGTCTCGCACCTTTTCTCGGCGACGGCGTCTTTGCTCCCGCACCACGACCTCAGAAAGCTCTGCAAAGTTTCACAGCTTTGGGTGCTAGTCCGTTTGTTCCCAGTAAACGTTCGCTGCCTCCTGGACTTGACGTGTCGGCCCTGGTTCAGATGATCGCGAGCGCGACTCCAGGGCAAGCTGACTTTCTAACGTGGAAACTTTGTGTTCTTTCTGCCGCGTCCCACAACGCGGGCGGCGCAGCTGCAGCCTCGTGGATTCGGGCACGCTTGTGCGGGCCGGGTCACATGCACGGGACGTCCACGCTCGCGTCTTTCCAGATGGTGGCGTCGGAGGCAGACTCACGTCGTGTGCACGTTGCGATCAAAGCATGCGGTCTTGATGGGCCAGAGATCAGCGAATCACAGGGTGCTGATGCGCTCTGCGTAATTGTGCCACATCCTCTTTCCCATGGTCCTTTCGAGTGGGATGAGATCCGCAGTGCAATTTCGCGCGCCTCGCGTCTCGCTCAAAAGGACTGCACCGTGTATGCCGTTGTGGTCCCAGAGGCCGCGAACCGAGTGACACACAAAGTGTCATCCGCCGATCGCGAGCAGGTTTGCGAGCTTCTTGGCCTTGATTCGCCTGTCGCGGTCCAGAGCCTCTGCTGTCCTTCGGATCGTCTTCTCGATGACCCCAACTTGCTCACTGCGGGTGACTTGGATGCCCTTTTGCGCTGGCTTGTCCAGGAGGCCCCGGCAATCTTCCCGCGCATCGACGCAATGCTCCAGGCACAGGCTTTCATCGAAGCGTGGCAGCAAGAGGTCGCGCTGCAAGACTATGGCCTCAGTGCTGCCGAGATTGAAGTCTGTTCCGAGAACGTAGCGCTCGCGCCGCAGGCTCTCAAGTGCTGGTTCGCGTCTGTCTTGCTCGGGGCCTTTGAAGGTTCTGAAGGGTTGGACATGGCAGAGAAGCTCTTTGCAGAGTATAACCTGCCCGAGGAAGCAAGCGCTCAAGAGCACGAAGAACATTGCTTCTGGCGCGCGCACGCAATTGAGACGGTGCTTGCGGAGATGTGCACGGAAAAGAAAGGCGTTGCGTCGAATGTGGTTCACTGTTTCGCTGTCCGGGATATTGTCCGCGTCGAAGACATCTCGTATCCTTCCGTGCACCTCACGAGCCCAGAAGATGATCCATGGATCGTGGCCCGAGATGCGGCGGCGCAGTGGACCACAGCTTTCAACGATCACTTGCGTGAAAGCATCGTGCCTCGCATTCGCGCCACTGAGAATGCGACATGGCCCGCTCCGGAGTTTGCGAATGCATTTGGGCTACCTACGGATTGGAACGATTCATCAACAATTGAAGCGGCTTGCGAGGCCGTAACTCGCTGTTGCCTTGCGCCTCCTACTCCCGCACGGACCGAACCCACAACGGAAACGGAGACCTCGCCGAAGGTTGACCTCGTTCAATTCGTACAAGACAACGCCATCGAGCCCATTCCCGACGAGCAGATTGTGGCTTTTGTGGAAAATGCTATCGGAGCCTCCGTGCTGAGCAATTTGAATCTATTGCTTCCGGAGGAAATTGCATTCGTTTGGCAATTGCTCATTGATCACGTCCTCGACAACAAGCGTAGCCAGCCAGAAGGAGAAACCCTCGTTTTCGAGGTCTCGTGGGCTGGGGCTGTTGCGTCGTCGTCGTTGTTGTCGTCATCGTCGTCCATCCTTTTACGCAAGACGCGGCCGGAGCGTCTGGAGAGGATTGAGCCCACGCCGAAGAGGACACGACGCAGCCCTCGCGACCTCGTGCTTCGCCAGGCCGGCGAACTGTCGCGCACGGACAACGAAAGCATGAATGTTGTGCCCGCCATCGTGGATACTCTTGTACATCCAATTCAGGCAATGGCCGGAAACCTACGTTCGGAATGGACTCTCAAAGACAAGTTTCTAGCCGAGCTAGCAGAGGAAGGCGAAGACTTTATGCGCGTGGACTTTGCCCAGTTTTGACGGACGAAGCGTGAATGATACATGGTACATCTATCCTCCTCTCTTCCCCTCCCCACCAAATAAAAACGATTTTCCCTGTTCTCGTACGCATGGTTGACTGTGAGTCGTGGTGAGATCAAGACATACTATCATCGTTGTTGAATTATTCAAAGCAATTGACGCAAGGCTGCGAGCGAAGGCTATAATGCACTTTCACGTTCATGACCTCGTACTCCTTGGTCGGATCGAGAGGGGCTGCAACGGGCTTCTTGTTCAAGCCAAGCAATGCAACCGCGCGCGCAAAGGGACCCGGATTCCGGGTGAGGTCGACCTCCGCAGGCACCATTTCCTGGGGTCCAGGGCTCAGCGTACCCACACCAATGGTTCGCGCATTAAAGGGAAGACGCACGATACTCTTGACCTTGTTGTGACTTTTACCATGGCAAAGCTGAAGGACAACCGTGACAGAGTTGGAGAGCTGCTCCAGGGGGGTCTGCATGTGCCACATTGCGCCGAAATTGAGACTCGTGTTGGTAAGCGTGTTGCCATCTTCCGAGGTGCTTGCCTTGACGTGCAGCGGGTGGAGCACAATCCTCTCCTCAACGAGATCGCTCTCCTTGGTGCTCGCAGCTCGGGACTGTGCAGCTTTTACCGCACCATGCAGGCTTGCAGAAGACGGCTCTGGTTTGAGTTGTGCTGGTTGTGGTGAAGAGCGGCCGCTGCCCTCCTTTTCCTCTTCTTCTTCCAAAAGCTTGTTGGCCGAGACGTCATTCACGACAGAAATGATGAGCACGGGGTCCTCGAGACCTTCGGGGCCCGGAATCGAGAGACGGCCGATGTAGAGTGACAAATAGGTCCCGCCCGACTTGGCACTACTGAGCAGCGTCCGTGGAGTGATGGATCGGCGTCCGGCTGACGCGAGCTTGGAGCTGCGGTTGAGGGTGTCCTGCAGTTTGTCTATGGCAGCGCAGATATCTTTTCGACCGGCCTGGGCAGCGTGTGCTCGTGCCGTGAGACCAGCAGCATCTGGGGTCTCGAGAAAGGTCACCAGCGAGAGCGGGCCCTGATACGAGACGACGGCCATGAGCCAAAGTGTGAGCTCGAGGCTCCGTGCCGCAGCGAGGTGAAGGACAGTTTGCTGCTGGCCGTTTTCTTGCAAAATGTATGCAAGAACCTGGCTCCAGCTGATACGGTCGATCCGCTCCAGTGCGGAAAGAGCTGCCATGAAGCCAACGCCCTCGACGCCCCGGATTGCAGACAGCCACTCTTGCAGCTGCTTTTGCGTACTACATTTAAAGAGCACACGGCCGGCCTTGCACTGGTTCGAAAGAAGGTCTGGCGAATGGATCTCGAAGCAGTTGCGGTACCTGTCGCTCACCCGCAAAGTCGTTCCGCATTCCTTGCCAAGGTTCAAGGCGCATCGAGGTGTGGTCTGCTGCTTGCTTTTAAAATAGCTCAGCGTTCCCTTGGAAGGGTCGAGCATGACCACTCTGCGGTGGAAAGTTTTGCGCACCTTTCGCTTGAGCAACAGGTCGCGCATCACTTTGTCATCTTCGGCGTTGTTGCCTCGCGCCGCGCGACGCATTTCATCTTCTTCAGGCGGCATGCTGTTTGCGCCGACATGGTCCACCAGCAAGTTGCACAAGTCAAAGCAGGCTTCGCTTTTCAGACGCGAGGCTTCGTGCAATGCAGAGTTCCCAGCGCCGTCGACCGAATGCGAAAGAGCAATGCCGTGCACCGCAGAACCAGCCTCTTCCTCGAGAATGAAACGAACGGTCTCCACGCTTCCCGAGACGACCGCAGAGTGTAGAAGCGTGCAGAAATTACGTTTCCACCAGCGGACTCCACAGACTTCCCAGTCCTCATCGAGGGCTTGCTCACAGGTGGACTTGAGAACTTCGAACTTGCCCGCAAGAGCAGCCTCATGCAAGGCCTGCATGCGTCGCGCAAGTTGTCGGTTGCGCCAGAATGCTCGCAATGCAACCTGAAGACGCTCAGCAGCCTTTCGCCAGCGTTTGAGACCACAGACCTTGGCCCTCGAAAGCACACCTCGCACCAAAGCTTGCAGTTTCACGGCGGCTTCCTCTTGGGCGCGCTCCGTGCCCTGGCGAATTCGCTCACGCTTGGCAAGACGTTTGGCGAGAAAGACTCTTGCAATGCTCTGCATCTTGGCGGCTGCGGCATTGCGCTTGCGATCCAGACAGACCCGGGTCCACTGCTGAATGGCGCTGGCGCGTTTTTCTTGGTGTTTTTTGTACAGCTGCTCGGCAAGACGCTGCCAGATGGCTTCCACACGGCGCTTTTCGGCAATTTTGGCCTTGAATGCCTTGGAGGCCTTGCACATTCGCGCAAAGGCTTGCAACTGCGTAGCAGCGCCCTTTTTGCGCAAGTGGCTTTCAAAACGCCGGCGTTGCATCGCTTGTCGCATGAGCGCCTGGATGCGCGTGGCGCGTTCTCCTTGGACCCGGCGCAGTGCGGCATCGAGAGCATCGTTCTGATGATCACGAAGAAAAACACTTGTGTTGCCAACCTGCCACTGGCCCGGCTCAAGGTTTGTGTCAAGTGTACGGCGGATGACCTCACGCATCCCGTCGGAGATCCCACCACTTTCGTCGACGCTCAACTCGTCGTTGCTGAGGTCTCGAAGCCCGTTGTCTCGCAGAAGCAGGTCGTAGCGCGCGCAGAACTCTGGGAAGCGAAAGCGCACAGGGTAGCCCGTCTTGCGGATCCGCACTGTCTCCAGCACACCGATGTATCGCAGCTGCTCGAGAACGAGATCAGACTCAAAGAGGTCCGGCATTTTCCGCGCGTTGGGCTTGATGCAGCGGATGTAATGCGGTCGTGCGGCATCGAGAATGGTCATGAGACCATGCAGTTGCTGCTTGAACCGAAATCCCACCGTATTACGTGCGGCAAAGACGCGAGAGGCCTTGGTGAGCTGAGCGGCGCTTCCCTGCCCACTCTCAGACGCGAAATTTGCGCGCAAGCCTTCTGCAGAGAAGATATTCTCCACCATGGAGCCCGTGCGATGATGATACCTCGCGGAGCTGTGCTGCGGGGCCCTCACTGACCCGCTGCCATCATCGTCGTCGTCACCATCGTCATCATTGTCCTCGTTCTTACCCTCTTGCTCGAGGTCACCACTGGCGTTGTCGGCGGGCGGCGTTGGCGACGACTCTCCCAAACTCCCCTCATCGGTTGCGCTTTGGTCTTCTTCTACTTCTTCTTCTTCTTCAGCGCAATCATTCAAAAGTCGCGAGGAAGATTGATTTGGTGCGTGGTTTTCGGCATCTCCGTCAACCATGCGCCTGCGATTAAGCTTGCGATCAAGCTCGCTGATCTGGCGCGTCGAGTTCGTCTGAAAGATGCGTTTCTTTGCGATTGCGGAACGCTGCTCTTGCTCGCGAGAAAAGTCGTCAACATCGCGCTGGAAGAGACCGCGAACGAAGGGGCGCGTGGAGCCACTCATGAGCATGATGAGGTCCGAGTGCAAGGTATCGGTATTCTTGCGAGGGAACTCGATAACGTCATACTCGACCACACCGGCAAAATGGCGAACTTTAAAGGTGGTTCCCGCGATGCGCGGCTTGATGTAGTTCGGGTGCTTACCGCCGTGGGCTGTATGGAGCTTTTGCAAGAGTTGCTCCTCGACCTGACGTGCCGAACGCTTGATGCTCGTGCCAGAGCTAATGCCCATGGCATGGTAGAGCATGAGCGTCTGCTCGTCGAGAATGGAGAGAATGCCGAGACGCGTCTGCCCGATGAGATCGATGCAGGGCTGGTTGTCAACACCAAAGTCCTCCATTGCCCAGGCAACGCCTTCGACGAGGTAGCGCTCTTGCTCTGCGTCAAAGACTTTGGAGTTGAACTGACGCTGCAGCCGTTCATTTGCAAAGTTGATGCAGAGCTGCTCGAAGGAGTTGTGCTCAAGAATTTCAAAGCCGTAAATGTCGAGGATGCCGATGCAGCTGCATAGATCTGCAGTTGTGGTTGCTGCAGCTGCCTCGCCTGCGAGAAGCAGATTGATCTGCACCAACAGCCAGTCAAAGAGACGCGAGTAAATCGCCTTGGCCAAAGCATTGATGGACTCTATCGCCTGCGAGCGACTCAACTCAACGCGCTGCATCGATCCTCGGGCAGAGTTTGAGACCACGATGCGACCTGTGAGGGCTCGGCACACAGCTTCGACTTCGAGTCCAAGAAGTTCTGTCATGTGGACGAGCGCTGGCTGCGTTCGATCGACCTCGGCCACTACGACGTTTTGCACGGTTTCACTGTCATTGGTGTGCTTCTCCCGCTCCTTGACTTCGATGTTGCCCAGTTCGAGAATGGTGGCAAGGCCCCTCGAGATCTCCAGCATGTCGTTGTCGTCAAGGCCGACGCGGCGAAGGGATTTCTTTAGCTCGCACCACACTTCTTGCTCGTCACGTCCAGCAATGGAGTATGCATCACTGTCATCCCCTGCATCGGGCGTCTTGCCGGCGGTAGGCTTCGAGGCAGGCTGCAGGTAGCGGTACGCCTTGGCGTGTTGGATACCGAGGACTTGACGCTCCTCGTCGGATGCACCTTCGCAGAGTGCATAAAAGACATGGTAATTTCTTTCCTTGCTCGATCGAGACACGATTCGAGAGGTCTCGAGCAGGAAGTAGGAAATGTGGGCGCCCATGAGCAAGGCATTCTGGCGCGAGAGACCTGCATTCTGATACTCGAGACGAATGTATTTACCAAACCGCGAGCTATTGTCATTCCGAACAGTTTTGGCATTTCCGAACTCCTCGAGCAACAGATTCGTATCGATGATCTGGCTCTGCACGTTGCGAAGAGCGACGTCGTCCGGAGACGTTTCACCCGAGTCGCTACTGAGATGACTGAGGAGTTTGATTATGTGCTTGCTGGCCTCGGTCTTGCCAGCGCCGCTCTCGCCGTTGATGATGATAGTCTGTTCCTCCGCGGGGTTTTCGCATAAATGCTCCAATGCGCGTGCTGCCACAGTAAACAGGTGTGGCTTGGCGTCTTCAGAAGTCACGACACTCCTCTGGGGAAGCTTGTAGATCCCGGGAATGCCCTTGTACGGATTCATGCTGATGAGAATATCGCCGGTAAAGGTGTAGATGACATTCTTCGCGTAACGCCTCCGTAAGAGATCGAGAAGCGGACCTTCGTGGACGTTGTTCATATCGGAGATGTTGTCGAGGTCAACAAGGTGGCTTGGGTCAAAGCTGTGAACCTCGGATAGATTGAACGTCTGCATTTTACCCTCACGCTTGTCACAGACGTGGACAACCGACTTTTCACTATCCATGACTTTGACGTCGAAGAGTCTCCAGCATTCCTTCTCATCTGGACCCCAGGTTCGCTGGGGAGACTCCATATCGGCCATGGTCTGGGAGGCTGGCCTTGCGAGCTTGGGCACCTGACGGATTGCGATGCAGCTGGTCGGGTTTAGCCTTTACAATGCGCGCGGAGGATTTTCACTTGCGACCAAATGCTCGCTCGTCGTTTCCCTCCGCAACCTCGTGCAAGCAAGCAAGCAGGTATGTGAGCGAGCGAGTGAGTGAAAGGCTGTAGCTGCAGCGGTAGCTGCAAGCGAGCGAGGCAAGTGCAGCTGCAGCTGCAGCGGGAGCTGCAGCAGCGATGGCGCTGCGTTCCGACAACAACAGCAGAAGGGGTCTGCTTGCAGGAATTGATTGCTCTGTTACTTTGCGCCTGCTACCTGACCGTGCGTGCTTTCGACGTCTTTTTGCCAACGAGGGCTTGTCGTAGGTTTCGCTCTGGACGCGTCTTTTCTGATCAATGGTCCCTCCCTCGTTCGTTCACACCCTCCCGCTCATGCCCTCCCTCTTTCCCCCTCCATCCGCTTTTTGCTACTTCGTGACTTTACCTCATGACTGGCGGCCAGATGCACATGGGCGTAAATATCTTCGCTGTCCAGGAAGCTCATGGCTCGTGGGCCTTGCTTTGCATTGCACGACCTGCGCATTATCCATCGCATCACCATCGTCCGCCTCCGGGAGTCCCATCTCCCAACTTGGAGATAGGGGGCCTAGACAGTGAGACAGTCAGACAGACAGAAGCGAAAGACCTCTCCACTTTTTACCGGACTCAGTGTCAACACCCCATTAATGACCTTGTGCCATGGGGGTGTCTGGTTCGATGAAAAGAGGCTTCCCTCCTTGTCCTTGTCTGTGCCCAACCCCGGTCGGGCGGCGATGCGCCCGAGGCTGCGTCGGTCGATGCGAGCGACGATCACGAGCAAGCACCCTGAAGAATAAAGCATAGGCTGGTGATCTGATAGTATGATTAGAATGTAGTGTATGGTACATTTTGTATTTCGTGGCGGGAGGAGTACTACGGCTAATTACAAAAGATCGAGATGGCGGAGAAGCTCGTTGACTTCCGCATCGTCAACAATATCAGAGGACGTGGATGCGGCGCCAGAGAGAGCACCATCGGTGGTGGGACTTGGACGATTTCCTTGCGACGGACTCTGCAGCTTGCTGACTTCAAGGGAGAGACCTGGACCTGAACCTGGACCTGAAGGTACATTGTGCGGCGGTGACGCTTCCGTGGCGCCGTCTTGCGGGTCGTGACAGCCACCAGGCTTGGCGCCGGAAAGTGTCCCTGGCGCATGATCGCGCAGCAACTCGGACTCTAGTGGATTTGTGACTGCAAGATGATAGTCCGCTCCATCTGGTCGAGCGTTGAGATATTGTGTTTGCACCGCGTGAAGATTGTCGAGAAGATCCTGACGATTGTCGCGCTCCTTGTGCCGAAGTTCGCGAAGGACTCGCTTCTGGTTTGCCCTACAGCTCTTGTAGACTGAAGCAGCAAAGCCTTGGTGTTCATGCTGGTTGTCTGAGGCGGCAGCGGCCATGGAAAAGTCACGGGTGCCGGTAATAATCTTTTTCAAGTGCTTGTTACCGTGGATCTGCTGATAGATTTGCTCGGGGGAAAGTGTCCCGCGCATAAGCTGCTCTTGCTCAATCTCTTGACGCGTTTTCATACGTTCGTACTCGACGCGGAAGTTGGTGCTTATGATCGAGATTGGTATGGCCAAAATAAGAATGCCAAAGATGGCGGTCGCGATTCCGAAGCATTTGCCAATGATCGTGCGCGGGCGCATATCACCATAGCCAACGGTGGTGAGCGTGCTCATAATAAACCAAAAGGTTCCAGGTATACTGTCAAAGGAAGCGTTTGCAGACGACCCGTCAGCGAGCGTGACGACGAAAGACCTTGCAAGAGGATCCCACGTGCCTCTCTCTGCGTAATAGACCAGAGACGCGAAGATAATAAGCCCGATAATCACGATAAGAAGAACCATGCCCAAGGGGAAAATGCTTTGTTGAAGGGTAGCAACAAAGACGTGCATCCAACGAAAGTATCTGCCTACCTTGAGCACGCGAAAAATGCGGACAAGGCGTACAGCTCGAAAAGATCCGCCGCTAATGCCTGTGTCTTGCTGATACGCCTTCAAGTATTGCTCGAGCCAAAATGGGATGACGGCCACAAGATCGATCCAGTTCACGGGACTACGCGCAAAGGAACATAGAGAAGGGCAAGAGCTGACTCGAAGAAGGAACTCGAAGGAGAAGATGATCGACGACACCTCTTCGAAGCGACTGATTGCATCTGGCAGGTGAGGAACAATAGAGAGTGCAGGGACACCGTCGAGCATGAAGAGAATGCAAGAGGTGACAATGAGGGAGAGAATGACGCTGGAGAAAATGCGCGCTGCTGTTGAAGAGGCCGGGTCGTCCACAAGGGCCCACACGCCTGCACGAAGCTTGGAAGCGAAGCCTGCGAGCTTAGTGAGCCCGCGAAGGCAGGGACTCGAAGTTTGCCGTCGAGCGTGCGCGTAATGTTGCGCGCGTTTCGCTTTCCGGGCTTCTCGGTGCGCGTCGGCAGACTTGGCAAGCCTGGCTTCGACATGGAACATGAGCGCGGCGAAGCCTTGAAAGTTGATGGAGCCGCTACCATTAGCGCTCGACACGAGCACACGAATTTCATCGTCTGAGATGCCAGCCTGCATGGCGAGAAGACCATCACGGATCTCCTCAAAGTCGACAGAGTTGCTTTTGTCTGCATCAATATGATCGAAGATCTCGCGCAGCTGCATTTTGGTTTCGGGCGACATGAAGAGGTGCACGCTGCGATTGTTGATGAGACGCGCAGGGATCTTTTGTAAGACCTCTCTGCGCTTGTCTGTGTGGTACGTGCTCCGTACGAGGGTCGCCGCCTGCGACAAGGTGATTTTCTCAAAGTCGAGCCTGTCGAGCTCCCCGTGAGGGTGAGGGACCGCTTTGGCCGCCATCTTCTCTTGCTCGCGCACCTTGGGCGTATGAGACGAGATTTTCAGACTCGGCTCTCTCTCTGCTTCATCCTCGTCTACGCTTTGCTCTGTTTCCCCTCGCCAAACCAAAGGGCGCCCCGCTACTCGCCAGACGGACGACTTCCTTGGGCGTCTCTCTCTCTCTCTCTCTCTCTCTCTCTCTGCGTTTGCTTTACTCACGACGCCGCAACGAGCGCCGCAACCCCCCAAGCAAAAGGGGACCAAAGCTTGTCGATACAAACACGCTTGCTTTTGATTGACAGATAAATCGCGCACCGACTTGATTGGACGGACCTCCCTCGCTTCGAACTTTTCGGTGGCCACTTTCTTGCTGCTCGTGCGGCACTTCAAGTCGGCCTTTGCCGCTGCCGCCGCCGCCGCCGCCACCGCCACAAGGCCTTTCGAACGGATATATTTCCTATGTTATGTGGGAAGCGGCCCCCCTCCTTGCCTGCGTCCGACCCGCCCCCGGGTGCCGCACGGGCTCCTTCAGGATGCGGCAGCGGCGCACTGCAGTGCAGGTCGCCGCCGCCGCCGCCGCCGCCGCCTCGGGCTACCCAGCCTGCGTGCCCGCCTGCCTGCCCGAGCGTCGAAAGGGCGCGGCCGGCCTTCTCTCTGCCCGTCGGCTGGAGCGTGTAATCATCATCAGTAAGCAGTAATCGCCAACACTAAAAGGTCGACTCGGGCATCCGCGAACCGGGCTTTCCACCACCTCCTCCTCCTCCTCCTCCCGCGCTTCTTCTGCTGCTCTCCCCCTCCTCTCGCCCTCGGCCCCCCCCGCCCGCGCGCGACCCACGCGCACGCGCACGCGCGCAAGCGTCCATCGCCGCGAGGCCCAAGAGCGCGAGCGCGCTGCCGCACGCGCTCGCCGTCGCCCGCCATCGCCAGCGCCATCGCCAGCGCCAGCGCTCCCGCCCATCTCCGCCCTCCAGCTCCTCCTCGCCGCCCTGCTCTGCGCGCGCGCAGCAGAGCGGAGCAGAGCGGAGCAGAGCAGAGCCGCGAGCGCAGCGCCGCGAGCGCAGCGCCGCGAGCGCAGCGCCGCGAGCGCAGCGCCGCGGCGTGCTTCGCAGCGCAGCAGCGCCGGCGCGTGCAGGCAGACTGTCTTTCTGCGATCGCGGTCGTCATCGGGGACCTGCGGCGGCGAGCGAGCGCGCGAGCGGCGGCCAGCAGACGGCCAACGCGGAGGCAGGCGGCGGGCGCGAGCATGGCGGGCGTGGCGGCGGGGCTGAGGCTGGGCGCGGCGCGGGCGCGGGCGGCGGGCCCGGCGCCGGCGATGGCGGCGATGCGCGCGGCGACGATGACGCGCGCGGCGACGGCGACGCTCGCGAAGGCGGCGGCGACGACGACGACGATGCCGGCGGCGCGCGGGCTCGCGACGCGGACGCCGCGGACGCCGGCGGGCGCGGCGGGGGCGGCGCGCGCGAAGGCGCCGGCGCGGGCGCAGACCTCGCAGGCTAACGCGGCGGCGGCGGCGGCCCCGGCGGCGGTGGCGTCTGTGGAGGCCGGCGAGGACGGGCTCCACGTGCGGTTCGCGGACGGCGCGGAGCACAGGTTCGACGCGTGCTGGCTGCGCGACAACTGCAAGTGCGAGCGGTGCATGAGCCAGTCGGGCCAGAAGCACGACCGCACCATCCTCCCCGGCAGCCGCGCGCTCGACATGCTCAACTGCGAGGTGCTCGACGACGGCGAGACCGTGACGATCGCCTGGCGCGACCACCACGGCGAGGAAGTCGAGTACGAGGCCAGCTGGCTCCGCAGATTCGCCTACTCGCACCGTGCCATCGAGGACGAACAGGCCTCGCGAGCGGCGAGCTTTTACCACGCGGAACGCACCTCGAGCAAAACCTTCCTTCCCGAGGTCAACTTCGCCGATGTGATGGCGTCCGACGCCGGGGTCTGGGACTGGGTATCGCGCCTCGAGAAAGACGGCTTCTGCATGATCCGAGAGACCCCTGTCGAGGAAGGTACCGTGAAGAAGGTGGCCAACCTTGTGGGAAGCTGCTCGCACGCAATTTACGGCGAGACCTTTGACGTCAAGGCTACGCCCAAGCCCATCAACATTGCGTACTCAGACAAGGCGTTGGAGCCGCACATGGATCTCGCCTATTACGAGTCCCCGCCGGGCGTGCAGTTCCTCCACTGCCTGCGTTTCGACGAAGGCGTCAAGGGTGGCGACAGCACGCTCATCGACGCGCATGCCGTCGCGGAAGAGTTCAAACTTCGTCACCCGGAGCACTTTCACATTCTCAGCACGGTTCCCGCTACCTTTCAAAAAGACCACGTTGATCGCGAGTTCCCCGTGCGCATGTTCTACCAGCGCCCGCACATCCACACCAACTACCTGGGCGAGGTGACGGCCTGCTTTTGGGCGCCCCCCTTTGAGGGCCCGCTTCGCGTGCGCGAGGACTTTGTTGAGCCCTACTACCGCGCGTACCACGCTTTCCGGACGCTGCTCATGTCCAAGGAAATGTGGGACAAGTACGGCTTCCTCTTTCGCCTGCGTCCGGGAGATCTCATTACCTTTAATAACCGCCGCATGCTCCATGGACGCAACGCCTTCACCTCCGAGACCGGGGCGCGCCACCTGCAGGGCTGCTACCTGGATGCGGACACCTTTCTTAACAAGTTCCGGGTCATGTCCACGACCATGTCGCAGGACGTTGACATTCTGGGCTGCGATGAGCGCTTTGGAACTTCCTCGCACCGCTAAGAGGTACAGCGGACGGCTGCGTTAGCGCGCCCTTTGGACCTCTTGCAGCCAGCTTCGCTCGCGCCTTGGGCCCTTTCCGCCCTGCGCATCTATAGCAGACGGCGTTGTGTGTAGATTGTACTCTGCCATTGTCGTGTATTGCACAATTATCAAATGGCTGGCAAGGCATTGCACCTCGACGCCTCCACCTTTGCAGAGTTTGACAGATTCATCCGTATAGGCCCTTGGGTTGATTTATTCTTACTTTCTTTTTACAAGTCTACTTCTTCTCTGCACTTGCTTAGAAAATGCTCATGGAGAAGCTACAGACAACGCCAACCCCTGGAAAAGGCAGCCTAAGTTACATGAGTTTCCGTACGACGAAAACAGCCGGAAAAGACTTTGACTCAAGCACGCATCTGCGAATGTCTAGGCCTGCCGTTCGATGTTGAGAAAGAGGCATCTGGGACTCTTTATGTCATGGGTGACTTCCTTGCACTGCTACAGATGATTCGAATTATATAGGTCTTTGGAAATTGGCCAGCGATTCTACACGACACTGGCAGGCCCAGCCTATGTCTCCCGATCAAGTGCTAAAAAAGCTTTACGCAAAAGGATTCTTCCATTGCGTGGTCTCGGTTGTATCTCCGCTGCCAAAATCAAAGCTAGCCAAGAACGATTTCTTGCCCAATCCTGATTTTGACGTGCCCTCTGACGCCCGTACATCGCTAATCTGTGGACGTCCGTGCTGTGCACGCCAGGCCATGACGGCTCGCTGAAAATCTGCTCGAGCCCCAGCCTCATCAAATTCAGCATCAGCTTGGCCCCCGTCACCTGAAACTTGGTTCTGCGACACGGGTTGTAGCGAGCTCCAATGTTTAAGAGGATTTTTTCCTTTCTTTTGCGAGTCAAGCTTCTCTTTGTGCTCTTGACTTTGTATGAGCTCACGCACAAGACGTGCGACGGTCTTTCTGTGTGCGAGCGCTCGCACACCAATCTCATCGAGTCTGCGAGGACCAAGCTGTATCTCGTTGCGTTGCAATTGCAGCATTTTCGGGTAAGTCTCATTATCTTTCAATGGCATGCTATTCCAGCGAGCCCAACGAAGCAACTTACCTCGAGAAGAGCAGGCCCATCAATATCATGTTCATCGAAATTGAGCTTCAGACTTGCTAAGTTGACACGGTCGAGCCACAGGAGCACATCCGTCACGCTCCAGAGCTCCACGGGCACACGATCGAGGCGACTGTCGTCAAGTTTGCCTCTCTTGTGCTTTGCTTGCTGTCTTCGCTTCCAACCTTGTGCGAGTTCGGCGGTTTTGCGTTGCTGGTGCGGCACGAGAGTTAGTCGAGAGAAGGATGAATTGATTTCTTGCGAGCAGACCAACACGGGCAAGTAAACAAGTAGGTAAGCAAGTAAACGTACGTGTTCATCGGCGTCAAAGGAGATTGGGAATCGTCGTGGCTCTTGTTTGATTTTCCTTCGCATTTTCATTCGTTCCATTCTCTCACATGGTGGCGGGGGGCCGTCGACCACGACGATTGCGAGAAGCGGGTCGGCCGACTCCATCGCCATGCTCTCGTCACCCTTGTGCGTTGATCGCTCGATCAATGCAGACAGAAGAGGAGCGCTGTCACGTTGTCAGGATCAAGGCAGCGAAGGGTTTTTGGTGAAGAGCGCGTGCGACGCTTGATTGCAACAACAAACGTGTTACAACGACGCACGCTCAAAATGGCCGTTCTAGCTTAGTTCCATCAGCGCCACTGTACAAGAGTCCACCTTGCTTGCTTCGAATGCCCTCCTGCTCTCTCTGTTCTATCTGTTAGGCTTTGCGAACTGTACTCGGCGAAAAAATTGTCAATCCACCTAGAATAGGCCAAATAATAATAATAATAATAACAACAAGCAGCTAAAGCAGACGGTGTGCGCACGTACATGCAAATTTGCTAGAATCTTATCACATTCTCTGGCAAGTGCAGGCAAATAAACGCCGAGCCTCCCTTAAGCAAGCATTCGTTCGTTCGTTCGTTCGTTCATCTTTTCTTCCACAGCGCGGAGAACCTCTTCACCTCATCATCATCATCGCACAGGCTCTAAATCCCTAAATCGCCCACCGCATCGAGCCTCGACCTGCTAAAGTGCCAGCCAGAGCAAGCCCCTCATCTCACCTCACTGCAGCCAACCCGGTCCAAGTCCGAGCCGAGTTTGCATCAACGGCTCCTTGGACAACCCATTTCTCCCCGCCGAACCGACGTGGTTAGGTTCTCGGTTAGGTTTGCCGATGGATGGGCGAAGAACAGAAGGAGAGAAGGGAAGAAAGAGGGCGAGGAGGGACGAGCGCAGAGCTCCATCCCGATCCAGACTGGCGCGAAGGGCGCGGTCGAGCGCGCGCAGAAGGCCGGGAGCAGCGCGCGCAGGCGAGGGAGGAGAGACAGCAAGGCGAGGATGGGCGCAGAGAAGGACGGCCCGACAGAGCCCGCGGCAGAGGCGGCTGCGGCGGCGGGGCCGCAGGAAAAGCTGTCCTTGAACATCCTGGAGGCCGTCAAGACGAGCCAGCAGCAGAACGGGCTGCGCCACCGCGACTACCAGCGGTACAGGCAGTACTGCACGAGGAGACTGCGGCGGCTGCGCAAAAACAAACGCGTGGACTTCAAACTCGCAGGCAAGAACCCGCGCGAGGCCTTCCAGGGCCGCGAGCTCACGGCAGAAGACTGCACCGATGAGCGCTTCTTGCAGCTGGCGCTGGTGAACGCAGAGCGTGCATGGGGGTACGCCATGCAGCTCAAGGACGAGAACCAGCGCGACGGCGAAGAACCTCGCAAAAGATTGCACCTTGTCCGACGACTGGCCAAAGCCACGCGCTGGAGCGCCAAGCTGAGGGAACTCTGCCATGAGGTCGCGGACGACCGCACCACCCTGGAGGCCGAGGCCTATGCTGCATGGATGCAGGGAAACCTTTTGCTCGAAAAGGAATGGTGGAAAGACGCCTATCTCGAGTTTGAAAAGGCGCGCAATGTATACGAGCAGCTGTCTTCGATCGTCGAGCCCGAGCTGCGGGAGCTCATGCAAGAGCGCATCGAAGACATTGAGCCGGCCTTGCGCTACTGCAAGTACAACCTTTCGCGCGAGGAGGGCCCTGGCAAGAGCCAGGACGCTTTGAAACAGCTACAGATTGAAGCCGAAGGCAGCGACCTCTTGCAGGCAAAAATCAAAAAGGTTATCGAGGAGAACCGCAAGATTCAAGCTGAGCAGGCATCGACCGTGTCCTGGCGCGGACACCAGGTGCCCGTACGCAGTCCAGCGCTCCGCGTGAAACTTTTGGAAATTCGTGACCAGCTCTCCGCCTTGGAAGAGGCCAAGAACGCTGCTGGTGGCGATGGAGGCGACGGCGATGATCTCGAGGCTGCCTTCCTCGAGACCCTCTCGGTTTGCGATGACACGCTTCGCCTTGCACGTGAGGAAAAGTCCAAGCCGTCAAAGGCGTCGAGCTCCTCAACAGCGAACCCCGAAAAGATTGCCGAGGAGTACGACTATATTCGCGCATACATCAAAACGCAAAAGCTGCTCATCTCCATTGACCGCAACATGTTGTACGCGAGCAAGATGTTGCGCGAGATGGACGGCCAAAAGACGACCGTCAAACCGCAAGATCTTGTCCACATCTACGATCAGTCCCTTCAGAGCGTGCACGATATTCTTGACTTGCTCGGCCCCGATGCTGAACAGCATAGCGCCGAGGAAGACGTAGTCTCGGCTCCCGAAATGCGGGTTCAGGAGGGCATTTGCACGGCCTTCCGCACGCTGCTCATTGGGCGCACGTACCAGGCGCAGGCCAAGTGGGCTCAGGCCGTCGCCCTCTTTGAGCACAACTTTACGCGCATTACGGAGACTCGCGCCATGGATGGCGTCACCACATCTCAGCTGAAGCAGCTTGATGATGTTGAGCGAAAAACTCGCGCGGCTAAGTGTTTGGCTCTGGCCCATGCTTTTCGTGCGCGTCTGGGGGGCTCCAATGCGTCGCAAGCCGTGCCCCAACTGCCTGGATCCGCAATGGACGACGCCCCTGTGTTGTGCGAGCTTCCGCCCTCGATCGATGCTGTGCCGGCGCACCCGATTCTCTTTGACCTCGCTTCCAGCGAGCTTAGAATTGGCAAGTTGCCCAAGGGCTCCAAGGCGGCCAAGTCGACGTCAGCGTCAGCATCGGCAAATGTTTCTTCTTCAAAGGACCTGGCCTCTGTTTCGACCCAGGATTCGACCCAGGATGGCGAGGCGGGCGGAGAGGACGGAGAAGAGGGTTCTGGTTGGCTGTCCAGCGCGCGGAACTGGTTCGGACGCTCAGGAGGACGCTAATGAAAGAGAAAAGAAAGCTACTATTTCTGTCTGCATGCTAGCGACGAACAATGGATGAATTTCGTCTTGTCTTGTCTTGTCTTGTCTTGTCTTGTCTATAGTCATCTATCCCACGCGATGAATGGACCGAAAAAAAAAAAAGAATAGAAAATCAAACGTTGCCAAATAATGCAGAGAAAAAAAATGAGATTATGGTTTCCCTTGCAGCGTACTTGCGACGACAGTTTGCACGATGAAGATTGGTCTCGTGTCAAAAGTCTAAAGCCTAATTGTCGGCTTGGTTGAGACCCATCTTATTTAACATGTCTTGATCGTCAGGGAGCATAAGACGCGGTCCAAGCAAGGCCTCAAAGATACCATGCGCTAAATAGAAAGCCGCGATGATCGAAAGCGCAGAAAGAAAGTGAGAGGATTGACACTCGAAGTCACCGTCCGAGCAGTTCCCCTTCATCATGCTAAAGGCAAGAGAGATACCCATGACAACGATGGAGTCAACGATGGAAATAAAGGGCCCGACAAATCCGAAGATCTTCTCGCCTTTCTCCACCGATGTCACCATGCCCTGCAAAAGGGTCTCAAATCCAATCTTGGGCGCCGTAGAAAGCAAAAAGAAGAGCGTCACGGAGAGAAAGACAAGAACGCGAGAAATCCAGGCAGTTTTGCCGTGAATGTCATTTGGTGCGCTTCGCTCGAGCCCGTACGCAACAACGAGAAGCCACACCGATGCACTGGCCAGCAGCACGGAGGCGAAAAGAGGACGAAAGCCCTTTTTCTTGGTCGGAACTGCCCAGCACGAGTGCATGAAGAAGCCGGCTACAACTGCGCCCACCTTGCCCACGGCCACAATGAGCGCCGTAAACAGATTGGTTCGCGTCGCGTCGCCATCTCCAAAGTAATGCGAGGTAAAGGCGTACTCTGTGACAATGACGGCCACCATTGCATCTTCTACAGCAACTTCGAGTCCGAGGAAAAGAAGCCGCCACCGAATTGGACGTGTGCTCCACGTCATGACGGCACCCTCCCACAAGGACTTGAGAATGCCCGAGTCTTCCTCCGCTGTCTCTTGGGCATTGGCTGGCGCTGAGTTTGCACCCTCGTTCACCTCAGTCTCATCACCAGGCGCAACTTGATAGTCACCCTCGGCGTCAGGGGCACCCCCGAGCCCATAAATGTAGCAATAGAGCGAGATCAGAGAAGTGATAAGAAAGACGCCCGCAAAGGTGCAAACGAGGACGCCCGACTTCAGTGCATCCTCGTCCTCCTTGGAACGTCCCTGGTCCACTGCCAGCTCGCCAATGTACCAGGCCAGGAGCGCGACGCTGGGCGTGAAGACCAGGAAGCTGGTGTCGAAGCAGATATGGAAAACGGAGTTGAGCTTATTTCGCATGGCATCCGTCACAGCAAGTCCCTTTTGAGCGCCCAGAATGTCGGTGCCGCCCATGTCGACGTCGACAACATTGGCAAGGGCGACCTGGATGCCGTCGATGAAGCACAGCACGACGACGAGCACAAAGAGGGTTGTCGGCGAATCCACGACGCGAAAGGGCGCGGCAAAGAACAGCCACAGCAGCGGCAGTAGCACAACGTAGATGGCGCCGCGACCGAATGTCGTGGCCGTGAGGATCTTTTCGAGCTTCATGCGTCCCGCAAGCACGCCGGCAAAGGGGCTCACCACAAGGAGCGCGACATTAAAGGCCACCCTGACGGCGCCCAGTACGTTCTCATTGCCCACCAGCGCTAGCATGAGCGGCGAGAGGCCGACCCACCAGAGCGACACGCGCAGGCCATACGCGCTCTGCCCCACGAGGTAGCTCCTGAACACGGGCCCGAGCGTGGCGCTCTGCGGGCCGTCGCCGGCGCCAGCGCCCGCTCCATCATCCGCGACGCCGCCGGCGCCCGCCTCCTCGCGGGCCAGCAGCGGCTCGCGGGCATCCTCGTTCTCGTCCATCGCGCCTCGGCCTGGGCCCCCGCGCGCTGCGACTCTGCCTCGCCCGCGCGCGCGCTCCGCAGAAAGACGCAGAGAAGCCGCTCTGCGCGCCCATCTCCATGGCAGCAGCAGATCTTGTTGACATGTGAGGGAGAAAGTCGGAGAAAGGCGATCTCTTCTCCCATGGTACCGCGGTACCACGGCGCCATGGTACCGACTTTAGGCCCGCAGAAGCGAGGGCTGCCGGTGATGTGCGGGCGCTCCGCTCGAGGAAACCGGCGGCCCACGCAGCCGCGGCAGCCGCGACGGGCCAGACACACGGCCACGGTAAGGTCAAAGCAGCGTGCCTGGCTCGTGCCGGAGAAGCCCCGCTAAAAGCCAGCCGATTGAAGTCATGTGTCGAATGAGCAGGCAAGAAGGCGGCCCAGAACAGAACAGCGGCCAGGAGACAGCTACCCAAGCACAGCGTTCGCGTCGTTCACGCTTTAGCAGCGGACTCGAGAAGCAAACGCATGCTACTACACTGCTGCTCGTCTACTCCACTCCAACGACGCGTATACGAGGGAAATGCCATCCTGTCAATGCACCGGTCTTCGCGGTCCGGGCCTTCCGAGCCTTGCTTGCAAAAGTTCCACATTGGGGCGAGCGTTACCGCAACCGGTTGCGGACGTTCACTAGCTCCATGGGTGCATTGGAAGAAGGGCTGCTCATGGTGGGTGGTGTTGCAAGCAGTCGACTTGACGTGAGTCGCAACTCGCCCTTGGGTGACACGTTGACTTGCTGTATGTATTTCGAGGCGAGACGAGGCGAATACTGGAGAGCTGGGTGCAAAATGTGGAAACCGCTCTGCAGCAACTGCGTGCGCAGCTGCAGTTTGCGACTTTGGCTCAATGATATTGGCTGGCTTGCTGCCCGCCCGGCGAAAGGTTCCCGGAAACGAAACGGACACATTTTTTTTTTTCCGTCCTTGCGCACAGAGAGCTCTCGCGCGCCCCAGTGGAAGAGGCCTTCGCGGAGACGTCAGCAGAGAATCCACCCCTAGACCCCTCCCCTCCTCGCACCCAGGCAACCCTTTGAGTCGCCAGAGTCCCTTGCAGTTTTTACAGGTCGTGAAATGATACGACATTGGCTATCGTTGTTCTGTTGCCATTCTGGGCAATGAGACGGACACCCAATCCATTAGCGAGCCATGCGTCTTTGTTCACCTGGCTAAGCCACGCGACGAGGAGCCTTTTGCCTCTTGTCCTCCGGGACGCGATGGCCACTGAAAAGGCTTGAAAAGCTGACCACCATTGCGAAAACCGCCACATGGGGTTCGTTAACGAGCCCTAATCCCTAGCTTTTCATCGCTGATTCGCGATCAGTCGCGAAAGCATCGACGGATTGTCTTGGAAGCCAAGCGCTTTATAGCCTGAGCCCGCTAGGGCCACAACGGCTAGAACTGGAAGTTACCAATAAGTAGTTGAAGTGACCTTTGCTCATTGCTAGCTCAGTGCCCGAACCCTTTTGAAGCATGTAGATTGGAAGCACAGGCAAACGTAGAGTTTTACGCTAGTACGAAAGAGCTCATACCCGCTAATAGAACTTCATTAGAAGATTAGAGCCTCGAACATCGACGAAAGCGTTGTCTTTCTCAACCTCAGTTGCATCGGTTTTAGTATTTGGCAGTGCCGAGATCACTACCATCAGCGACAAAGCCCTAATTCGAACTTCAACGTTATTCTCCCTCGCTGCCGAGACTCAACGCGAGCTCGACTTTCGTAAAGACGAAACGAGCTCACCTTGTGCGGAGTCATGGCGCCTTTAGCGATTCGGGTCGTGCTTCTGCTGCTGGCCGGGCTCTCTACAATCCAAGAGTCTCGCGCGATCGTCAGTCATACGGCGGGCACCTGTCAGCAATACCCAAGCGAAAACTTTTGCGCTACCTATGGTCTGGAAGGCGAGGACGTCTTTGTTTGGGAGAATACAACGATTGAGAGTTTAGAAGAAGAATTCCTTGCCAACATGAGAATCTTTATTACGGCGACATCGAGCATCACCGACAGCAATTGCACGGACCGGTTCTTTCGCCTCGCTTGCCTTGGTACATTTGCAATCTGTGATGACGTACTACAAATGCCACGACGGCCTTGCCAATCATATTGCCAAGAAACAACCGACGCGTGTACTGATCTCTCGGGTACGTTTATTTGTCTTTGTGGTCGATGAAATGACCAAAATTCGTAACAGAGGATATACTAACGAACCTCAACATTTGCGCAGCGAGAGCCAGTTACATTGGCATGGGAGATAAGCTCTCGACGTGCACTGACACAATCGGAGATCTTTATCCAGAGACGTCGAGATCCGAAGGCACGGGTCAGTTTTACCACTATCTCGATTCCTGGAACGGAGAACTTTTGTACCCGGAGGGACCGTCGTACACGGATCCAAGTGGCGACACCTTTGTGTGCGAGGGTTCCACCAACTCTGCATGCGCAGAGAAAACCTGCGGATGGGGAAGCACCGTCGTGCGGTACGCTCTCGAAACGAACTCAACATCCGGTCGACTCGACTTTATCAATCCTGAAGACATGGAATTTTGCATCGAAAGTGGAAGAAATTCCAGCGAGTATTACAACGCCACCATGGATTGCGACAGGTGCACGTCCACCTGCGATATGAGATGCCCTCTCCCTGTCATTTACACTGACGCGCAGTATTCACTTATGTGGGTCCTCGGCTGGCTCCCTGGCTTTATCGCCTTTCCCCTGTCACTCCTAGTTATCGTGAGCGAGCGCAAGCGCATCCTCAAGCTCAAGCGTCGCGACATTACGGACTGGGTTACCAGCATGAGCGCTGTCATTTGTGTACTGCTCTTCTTTCTTGATGCTCTGCCCAGCGCGATTCTCGCCGAGAACCTGCGTTGCAATGGACACGATACGATGAACTTTCGCGTGAATACATATGCGCACGACTTTTGTGAGGTGGGCAAAATCAAACCTCACCTCATGCAGGCCTTGCTCATTTGCGTTGCAATCACCCTGTACAAAGTTCTGCGTCAGCTTCGTGCTTCGAGTCACATGTCCCGCTATGCACCCTCGCGACTCTTTCGCGTAATGGTCCCTTGCCTCGTTGTGGGCGTCCCGGGCCTATTGAGCATCGGCACCTTTGTCCTGGAGGCTGATCAGCTATACATGAGCTCCTACCTTTATAGAGAGTCCCAGGGTGGCGAAACGGCGGAGGAAACCATGTACTATCCGAACTTGATTCGATATGCGTACTCGTGCGGGCCATTATTTGGGTCACCAGAAGAAGAGGTTCTCTTTGTGCAAGGGCCACTTCTAGTAATTGGTGCGATCAGCGTAATCTTCTCGTTCTATTTGCTTGGCATCGTCGCAAAGATGTCGGGGCTGCGACTGAGCTCGCACAAAAGCGCTGGTCCTTCGAGTGGCAAGTCTAAATCACGCGGTGGTAGTGGTCCGTCCTCCGTCGTGTACAGGTTGGCCGTCAACATGATTCGATTTGCTTTCGTTAGCACCATGCTCGTGATCCTGAATGCTGTTTCAACAGCTCTCTTTTTGCCCAAGGCAATGGAATTTGGTAAAAATGTCGATGTCTGGTTTCGCTGCGCACGAACAGGCGTTCGCTATCAAGGGGAGGACATCACGCTGTGGAGCACCGAAGGCGAAATCACCGTGGAGTTCTTGGAGCAAGACGATATCTGTGGTCCTCTTGGTGAGCCACCGTTTGGGTTGATCTTGCTCCAGGTCGTCACAATGAGCTTTCCACCCTTTTCGTTTGGTTTTATTTTCGCCATCCCCGCGCTCAAGCAGCTCAAGATCATCAAATCTCGCCGCGTATGGCACAAAGTTACTGCCACATCCGCAAACACATCGGAGATTAAATCTGCCCCGACAAAGGCGCTGTCAGCTGCGTCATCAGCGCAGTCTGAGAATTAATTAAAAAGTTTTGCGGGTCGATGGCTCGCTTTTCTTCTTTGCCCCATACTAGAGCTATCTACTTCTATTTCACTTTGGATAAGGCCGATTTGCTTCGGCACGCTTTGGCTCGTCTTTCCGCGTCATCGAAGATGTTTGAAGTACAACACGTACAACTTTAGGGATTCTTCAAGTTTTGATTCCGAATTCTCTCCTGGCGCTGACTTGAAGAGACCTGACTTCTGAAAAATATCAGCCAGCTTGGAAAATTTGCTGGAGTCTGCGTTTTGTCAGAGCTATCTTTCGTCCACGCCAAGCGTGAATGACACTTTGGCACCCAACCTCCGGTCTACTTAAGCTCTTTCTCTTTCGTCAATGCATGCAAAGGAAGCCACGCTGACAGTACGAGTTGTCGTTTATGCTTGACTGTGTATACCGCTTCATGATCTTTAACATGATTGCGAATCAGCGTTTACTGCAGAAACATGATCTACGGCCCTTAAGTTATGTTATTGACTAACGGGCAAGAGACTTTCAAATGTGTCGTCTCACTTGGCAACCACAATTTCCACTCACCGTTCGTCGGCTTACTCCCTCATACTCCTCTTTGTTTTTCCAGCAAGACTTTGGAACTCGCCTTAGCAGGGGCTTGGTTGAACTAACCAAAACGGCTCTTATCTTGTCTTGTCTTGTGGTGTGGCTAACGCGCCAAATTTTCCGTGGTCGGTTGCCGAGTGGGAGTGGCAAATCGAAGTCCTGTCGTGAAGAATAGGAGGTTGCGCACCTTCGAACTTCCAAGACTTTCGGTTACGTGCCAAATCGACACAAGCAAGGGTCGATCGATCGATTGATTGATCCCTCCGACGGACCACCGGTAAACGTCCAGTAAACGCATTGCGCCAGCTGCCAGAAACCGTGGCCCTGAATCACTTGGCGAGACACAAACACGCACCACACGAGTTATCGTCGGTGAATTCGCTAAGAGAGAACCGCAACATCCTAAAGATTCAGCCATACACACACAGATGTGAGAACGCTGTAGTGATTCGGTCGGCAGGACTTTGTTCGGAGGGAGTGGAGGCCAAGAATGCTGCAGCCACTCGTACGGCTTCAGCCAAAAGCGGCTTTCGTACACTCTCTTGACCAGCCTCGTGAGTCGATCAATCAGTCCGTTGAAGTCTTGACTCTTCTGCACCGTCCCGGGAGCCACAGTCACAAGTCAGCCCCGTACATTGCCCACTTCGTAGAGAGACACTAGCAACATATCCGTTGTAAAAGTGAGTTTTCAAGTTGCTCAACTTAGCCACCCTTGGAGTGAACGGTTGCTCCTGGACAATAGACCGTTTCACTTATACAAGGCTCCGAAAGAGACCCCCCACCCACGACTAGCTAGCTGTTCATGCTGCATGCAGCCTGAAACGATTGTATCGGTAGACTCACTCTCGGGGCCTTTCGACATTGACACGAGTCCAAGCATGTGGAAACGGTCAAGCACCGAGTGATTTCGCGACCGGCAGGAAATCTTACGGCTGCGTGGCTGCAGCTCCATCAAGTGGCCAGCGGAAACGCACCACAAAACGTTGGTTAAGAGACTGCGGCAGAACGCCATCACGAGGCACTTCAAGTCTGGCACGCGAAGGAACGCGACTGGCAGTGAACTCATGCCTCGAGAGCGCCGCGCCATGCGGCCTCGCGGCAACGGGCCGCGGATGTTACTCCGCAATTGTGCTCTGGCCGGAGGCCTGGTCCTGGGCTTGACTAGTCTACAAATTGAAGCCGCAAGCCATACTTCAGGAACGTGTATGGAGTACCCGGAAGAAGGTGGCTGGTGCTCCGAATATGGTCTCGGAGGCCAGTCCGTTTTCGTTTGGGAAGGTACAACCATGGATGATATGGAGACGGCCGTACAAGCAAGACTGGAGGGGCTCCGTCTTGCGGCCTCGAGCATTTCGAGCCAAGAGTGTCTGTATCACTTTTTCCGTGTCAACTGCATGGGCGCATTTCCATTGTGCGACCCAACCAACGATCTTCCTCGGCGCCCCTGCACCGAGTACTGCGAAACAATTCACAATGAATATTGCGCATCGACGTTTAGTAAGTTTACACACCTTGAAACGAGTCTCTTGCGGCTCTTTAAAGCGTGGGTGTCCAGCGCGCCCGCATACGCACACCTTTTCCGTAGTTTGTCGTATTTCAAGCCCTGGCTTGCTTATTGCCAAGAACAGAAAACTTACGCATGCGCATTCTTCATACGACACAGCCATTGTGAGCGCAGCGGGAGGAGCAGGATCCGTGTTTCTTTGCTCTGACACCATCGGTGACGCGGTACCCGAGACCTCCCGGTCGTCCGGCACGGGAATGCTAATTGAGTACTTGGACGGGTGGAATGGAGAGTCTGTCTTTCAAGACACGTTCTACATGGAAGATGATGGAACCGAGATGGAGTGCGTTTCTGAATCCGGAACGAGCTTGGCTTGTCGTGAGGCGGAATGCGCTTGGGGAATGACCTCAAGACGCTATCCAATCGAGCTGAACGCGTCCACGGGCTTTATCGAGTTTGAGTACCCTGGCAACCTGAGTTACTGCATTGAGAGCGGAGATGTCGAAAGCGAATCTTACAACGCTACCATGGACTGCGACGCGTGTATCTCGACATGCGACATTGCGTGCCCACTGCCCTTTATCTACGATGATGTGCACTACACCTTTATGTGGGTGATGACGTGGCTCCCCGGCTTCATCTCTTTTCCTCTGTCTGTTCTTATCGTTGTTAGTGAATTCAAGCGCGTGTCCAAGCTGAAGCGACGTGATATCACAGACCGAGTTGTCACTTTCAGTGGCGTCATTTGCATCTTACTCTTCTTTCTCGACGCTCTTCCAAGTGCAATTCTAGCAGAGGATCTGCGCTGCAATGGATACAAGACACTGAACTTTAGGACGAACACTCATGCGCATGATTTTTGCGAGATTGGAAAGATCAAGCCTCATTTGCTGCAGGCCCTGCTCATTTGCGTCGCGATCACTCTCTACAAAGTGCTCCGGCAGCTCAAAGCTTCACAAAACATGTCACGATATGTGCCATCAAAGGGGTTCAAGATTCTCGTTCCTGTGCTCATTGTTGGCGTTCCGCTCGTGCTAAGTATTGGCACCTTTGCTATGGAGGCCGATCAGCTGTACATGACGTCTTACAATTACCGCTTGAATGAGGGGGGCGCGGCATTCGAGGCAATGATGTTCTACCCGAATCTGATTCGCTACGCATACTCTTGCGGTCCTCTCTTCGAGTCCGAGATGGAAGAGCTCATCTTCGTCCAGGGCCCTCTACTCGCGATTGGTCTCATCTGCGTGGGGCTGTCCTTTGGCCTGGTGGCAATCGTGATCAAAATGTCTGGCATTACAGGCTCTATGGGCCGCAGTGCGGCAGGAGCTTCACTTAAGCAGGGCGGCGGGTCGAGCTCTAAGATGCTGTACAATCTTGCCATTAACATGCTGCGTTTCGCAGCGATCTCGACGATTCTCGTCATTCTTAATGCGTTTGCGACCTTTATGTTCCTCCCCAAAGCAAAGACCTTTGGAACAGAGGTTGACAAGTGGATTCGTTGTGCTCGCACGGGAATCAACTACGACCTGGTTCCTGAGGGGGAAATTCCAGCGGACTACGCGGTCACAAACAAAACTCAGGCAGCTGTCGAAGCAAATTGCGGTGTACTTCGCGAGGCAGCACCTGGTTTTGGTCTCATTATGCTGCAAACCGTTTCGCAGAGTCTCCCGACTCTTTGTTTCGGATTCATTTTTGCGCTTCCGGCACTCAAGCAGCTCAAGGTGATATCTTCGGCAGCAACTTCGCGTAAGATCCGCGCAATCGCTAGCTCTTATAAGGACAACGGAGGAGCGTCCAAGACGTCCATGGGAACGGAGACCAGTGAAGGATAGTTTTGACGGGGAGTCCTCAGAGGTCTGAAATAATAGAAAGAAGAAGCTGATTTCAATAAACGTAAAAGAAATTCCGTTCCGTGGCTAGCACGAAACGGGAAGGTAGTTTGATTGCTTCTCACGCTGCTGCTCGGAGAAAGCTTTGGTGTAGTTCAATATTCTGGTGGGTTTCGGTTCTGCCGGCTTCTGGCATCGGGTTTGGTCGCTGCCAGGTCTATTCGGCTCAGTGGTCCCAGGGTCGTGACCCTGGTCCATTTCTGCTATGTAGGTCTATGACTATACTAGGGTTATTTTGGGTGTACACACCGAATGCACCCGGCGTGTTGTGCACGCGCGACGTTATGTTCTTGCGTCGTGCCCCTCCGACGTTTGTCGTCGGGTGTCTACCTCTCTTATAGCAGTTTCCCGCCTGGCATCAGGTCTTTGGGAATGTCCACTTCATTATTGTGGATCAATACGCCCCCGCGGCCTTTCCTTCGCTGGGTGATTACTTTATGTATTCCCTTTGGAAGTGGAAGGCAGCCGTTGAGCAAAGCCTCTCGATGTCGCTCGAAATCTTGGCGTCCCAAGGCTTTCGTAAGAGTGTCGGCAGGTTGATTAGCTCCCGCAACATGCATCAGTTCTAGGTTCCCGAAGTCGAGCTCGAAAGTCAGCCTGATGAAGCGGTTCGCAATATGGCGTGAAGCCGATGTAAGCGCTCCCTTCTCCAGTTGATTAATGACGGTCTCGGAATCGGTATGCACTCGGATAACTCTAGCATTAATGCCAAGGTCTTCCAGAAGGTGCCTAACTCCTAGTGCTCTCTTGTATGCTTCATCGATTGCTATTAACTCGGCGTGTGCGCTGGATCCGGCGACGGTTGATTGTCGCGTGCTTCGCCAGAGAACCGGACTCGATCCTATAGCTACAATGTACCCGGTTGTACCCTTCCGATGAGGGTCCTTCTCGGAGTTGTAGGAGGCATCCGTAAAGACATTTATTCGCATTTCCTCTCCTTCCGACACTCCCCGCAAGGTTAGGCACATCTCTCTCGTTTCACTAACGTACCTGAAGACTCGCTTAAGCGCTTGTCCATGTTCTGTTGAATTTCGATGGCAATGTCGGGAGAGGTCGTGTAGGACGTATGCGATGTCAGGCCTGCTGTTGAGGAGATACAGCAGCGCTCCTACTCCGGACCGGTAGCTAGGATCGGCGATTTCTTCTTCACAATCTGGCAGCATCTGTCTGGTATCCGCGGGCGTCTTTTTGCCATTTATTCTGTTCAACTTTCTCGCCTCCAGGGCTTTTGCAATATAGCTCTTCTGGGAAACGGTGACCGTGTTCTCAACCTTGTTGTGGGAGTACACTGATCCTAGGTAGTCTTGATTCTGACCGGTGTCTTTTGTTATCTTCAGCTGTTTTTCTATTTCGGCGAAGATTTCATCCAACCGTTCGGCTTTTGCCGCACATCTCAAGTCGTCTACATGGGAGACTATCATACTGTCGATGGCTCCGGTGGATTGGTCGAATCGTACGTAGAAGCTCTGGTCCGCGGTGCATTCCTTGTATCCAATTGACTTCAGGACATTCGAGAGGTACTGTTGCCATCTTCCACCGGCTGAGCGGATTCCATAAATGCTCTTCCGCAATTGCATCACGGTGCCGGCGGGATGTCCTGGGATTCCATGTGGGAGTTTTACGTATAGATGTTCTTCTTCGTCCACTGGTGAATAAAGGTATGCTTGCGAGACGTCGCATTGTGCGAATGTGAACTTGAACGTTAGGGCGAGGACCATCATGATTCTCAATGTCGCCCTATCAGCTGTTGGTGCATAGACATCTGCACTGCTATTAATTGGTTCCTTGGTCCCCACAGCTACGAGTCTTGACTTCAATTCGCCGGTTCGTTTCTTGGCGAAGACCCATTTCATTGGCATAGCCCTGGTAGGGATTTTTCCTTTAGGCTTGGCAAACGTGCCTGTCCGCACCAGACCGCTCCATTCCTTCATCATGCTTTGGTTCCACTGGTCTTTCAATGATGGTGGAAGCGAGTCGATGTCACGCACTGTGTTTGGAACGGGGTCATGCAAGGCTGCTGACTCGTATGGTGAAACCCGTTCTGGTTTCTCAGTTGGCGGTGTCTCTTTGTTGCTCATGTTTTCTGTGTCGAAGGCGCGCGCTAGTACTACAAAGCATCGCGCATGGGACGCTTCTTCGGTCTCTGAATCCTCGCCCCCGTGAGCAGAAAGAGGTAGCTTTTCTGGGTCATGTAGGATGTAGCCTTGTGGGATGTCAGTCCGAACCATGAGTGCGCAGTATGAGTAGCGGCTATCGGGGCCAAAGGCCTCTTCGCCGTGATTCACCCTGTTCGGTGGCTTGGGCACTCGTCCGGATCTCGTTGGTTGCTGTGGTGCGATGGTTACTTCGGATGCCGAGTCGTCGTCTTCCTCCGGTGAGCATGCGGGGTCAGGCGTCGTCGATGTTTCAACGGCAGGTGTAGAGTCATGTCCCTCCACGTGCGCCCCCGCGAGTGTGGCTGGGGTTGTCTCAGGCGAAGGTGGTGGTGACATGCTGTCGTTGCTCGTGTGCGCCCCCGTGGCTCGAGAATCGGGCTCCTGCAATGCTTGTCCGGGAGACCTTGTCGGGGTCCGGTAGTCGTTTCGCTTCAATTTCTTGCCCAGCTTGAGCACGAGGTCTCTGTGGTGTTTGGGTAGTTGCTCCGTATATTCATCGATCGACCAGAGGGTCGACGCGGTGCACAAGAGGCCTTCCTCAAAGACTTGCAACGAGTCTGAGTGGCTAATGCTGCCCGTGTTCAAGTTGAGTATGATGCTGGTACCATAGGACGCGTTCGGGGCTGGCCCGAGGTAAATTGCGCGGTAACCTCGTGTGGGACCCTTCTTGGAGGCCCCCGGGTCCTTGACGATGCAAGGGGCTCCGTATAGGTTAACGTGGTCTGTCCTTGGAGGTTTTCCATGGTGGCTCTCAAACGGTGACTTTGTGTGACCTTTTGCGATTGTCGCGTTTCGCATGTATGTCGCGTAATAAAGGGCACTCGACCAGAAGTCAGCCGTGAGATTTGCTGTTGCAAGTAGTGCACGCATGGAGTTTTGAAGTGGTCGTAGGCAACCTTCCGCTGGGTGTGACCAATGGCGGTGCGGGATGCAGGTGAACTGAGACCATCCCCACTGGAGGCAAAGCTGCTCGAACTCGCCCCCGACGTAGTACTTGGCATTGTCGACGTATATCTTCGCCGGTCTTTCTTCGAGTCCGTGCCAGTGCATCCGCAAGTTTCGGAGTGTGGTACTAATCTCCGTGGTCGACTTCATGAAGTAGATGTACACTAATGAGGAGTAAAGGTCTCGGTACACTGCAGCATACTTGTGTCCTTTTCC